>SKCR01011524.1:0-51330 GCA_019454045.1 Zanthoxylum bungeanum | reverse complement strand
TTTCATACTTTCAGATCCAGCCTAACGCTCGGGAAGTCATGTCTAGCTGACCATATTAAACTTAGCGCTAGCTGGGAGGCAACCCATGCAATTTGTGTATATATTGTGATTTGGTGTGTTTTAATTTTGTGTGTTTAGATTTTACAGGTTAAGTCATTTCAAGATGGAAGAAGTTCTCGCAAATCTTCACAATAAATTTCCTTCTCTCCCTCAAAAATCTCTGATGAAAGTCTATAAAGCTCGCTTGGAACGGATGAGACTACTGATGATCAAAGGTATTCCTACCGATATTCGTTGGATTATTGAAGCACGGGTCCGATTGGCAGGTGAGACTTCTGACTCTTTTATTTCACATCTTCCTGGTTTAGGAAGAATCACATATGCTAAAAAGAGAAGAGCCAAAAGAATGTGTGTTTGTTACAAATGTGCTCGTATGTTTTGTGATACTCGTTGTCGTTCTTTAGGAATGGTTTGTGATAATCGCGAAGATAAGATTAATTTCTTTGGATGACATATCTAAGACTCTTAAGACGCATCCCAGTGGATATGTGTATCATGAAATTCGATTGTTATATGCACAATTCCGTAAAGAAAGACAACAGTTAAGTCTCGGGAATCTGACTCTAAAAGACCATGTTTGCCAATTTATAAGAAAATTGGATGTGAAGCTTTTCTCTGACGAATAGACGTCAATCAAGCCGTAAATTATTGTAAATATTATATCTTTTTGTCTTCTCCTAATAATTGTTATTTGTTTTGTTATTTTCTTTTATTTTCTCCGACAGGATCCATACCTTTTTTACTATTACGATTTATTTTACTGTTTAACTAATCATTGTCATTTGGCAGGTACTAGTGCTATTATTTTTACTCATCCTTTTTCAGGTTCTATAAATTCAACTCATCATTGCACTTTTGAAGGCATCCGGATAAAAATGGAAACTACTTCAAGAAGACGAGTTGAAAACATTTGTGTGTTTTGCGGTACCAGTATTGGTGTTAAACCATAATACGTAACGACAGCACATGAATTGGGTCGAGTCATTGCTGCAAGGAATATGCACTTAGTATATGGCGGTGAAAATCTTGGACTTATGGGGATCGTTTCAAAAGTTGTACAGGAAGGAGGCAGTCAAGTCTTGGGAATCATCCCAAAACCCTTGGTGGAGGCGAATCTGATTGGACCATCAAATGGAGAAAAACTGATCGTACCAGGTATATCTGAACGACTGGTAGAAATGATTAACCGTGCTGATGCTTTTATTGCTTTGCAAGGTGGCTTGGGCACAATGGAGGAAATTTTTACAGTACTATCTTGGGCGAACCTGAACATACACCAGAAACTGCTTGGACTGTACAATGTTGAAGGATTTTATGATTTTCTTTGTGTGTTTCTTGATGATGCTCGGAGAAATAGATTCATGTCAAAATCTGTAAAAGAACTCCTCTTTACAGCCAGAACTGCCCCAAATTTAATTGACCAAATATTAGCCTTTGAACCACAAATTGACCTCATTCTTTCCCAGATAAACTGGTCCGGTAATGATCGTGGTAAGAGGAGTCGGATAAATCTGGATCTTAACTTGTAACTTTTCATTTAGAAGTAGAATTTCAGCTAACCATGTACGATTTTCTAAACTCTTCTTTTACTATTTAAGACATTGGGGACAATGTCTCATTTAAGTTTGTGGGAGGTGAATAGTTAATTTGTACCTTGTTTTTTTTTTTTTAGTCTAAATTTTTCGAAAAAACAAATTGAAAAATTTTCAAAAAATTACAAAAATATTTTGTATTTTTGGTGTTTTTAATTTGATTAATCGGGTGAAATTGGTGTAAGAGATAGCCGAGTAAGGAATTTCCATTCCTGAGACGTAACTCAGCCTATTTCGGAACAATATAATTTTTGTTTATTCCCTTTTAAATTATTTAATTTATGAATTCTCCATAATACTGACTAAAATAGATCTTCAAATGCTCAGTTAGCAGGTATTATCAACATAATGGTAAGGTACGGACATGAGCTGTGATTGAAAAGCTTGTAATATTCAGTGCTCTAGTTTAATTGGAGGAAGCATCTCAAAAAGCGATGGGATTAAAAAAACGTCTGAGATCCGAGTTATTAAATCTGTAAGGGTGTCTTAACACCTGGTGCCCTAAAGCCAACTGGTTTGGGAGCCACCGGCCCAAAGCTCGTTACATGGATGGAAGATATTGTATATAAAAAAAATTTCAAAAATCAAGAGAAAAATCAGAAAAAATTATTCCATTGCTTAAAAAATGTGTGAATTATGATATAACTTTATGACAAAAATATTACTCTCTTCTCAACTATACTTGTGACTATTATGGGCAAAAATGAGTTGATTAATATTTTGTTAGCTGTGTATATGGAGAATGGTAAAAATAATCGGAGAATTTACTTATTCGTTGATTTAGAAAGAAAGAAAACAACTATTGACTTGGAAAAGAAGTTTCATATGTTAATCACTAACTTCTTTATTCTTTTTTCTCTTGTCTTTTTTCTTTTGTGTGCATTAGTTTTTACTATCTTTTTACTTTTGTAAAACATTTGTGGGTATCTTAAATGCTGCAGGTATCGGGATAGTATGACTAGGTCATGATTATCCGATTATAGAGACTAGTTGCTAGTGATCCGATATATGCTTCATACGGGACATACACAATTCCAGCCCTAGGCTTAGAATGTGACATCCGATACTGGATCGTAATACGCAATACATAGTATATTATGCCTGATATAGATTACATATTCTTCGTTGAATATTTCTGGAGAATTGGGTAGGCACAGTGTTTTGCTAGAAGCCAACCATGTTTTGTAAATCGGTAAGGACGTGGTACCGGGTACGCACGTGTTCGGATAGTCCGACGACCAGATTTACTGCCAACATATCCATGGATCTCATGGGTCATTTCCCGAAGATTCACCGATGACGTATGACTCGAACAGAATTAATCTGGGATTAATTATAAAAAGAGAAAATTAATCTAGGATTAATTACGGCGAGAATTTATCTGGGATAAAATTCAATTAATTGAGATAGAGAACGATTAATTTGGAATTTATCGATTAAATAATATATTCGATATATTAAATGAAATTAGATTTCATAACAGAATTATAATTGGATTTTAATTCGGGCAAATGAATTAATTTAGAATTAATTCGCGAGCGACGTTCGTAATAATTTTGCAAGACATTATTATTTAATTAAATTGGATTTATTTACATCGCGATGGAAAATTCGTTAATTCGGAATTAACGAACTCGAGCCTGGAATGTGTTTGCGGGCCCACTCGGATTTTGAATCAAAGTGGGGCCCACATCAAGTCACATCACTAGTAACTTTATTTGCTTTAAGGTGATGGAAGTAAGTGAGCATATTAGTTGGTAACTTGTTACTTACACAAGTTTGACTTGATGGACATTTTACTAACTTAACTTTTTGTAAATAGATTTGATTTTTGAAATCAATAATACATTAAACAAAATTGGAAACTCACTTCACTCTCTCATTCTACACAAAAATCGTGACTCTCCTCTCTTTTTTTCTCTCAATTGCCGAGAACTACAAGAACACCAAAGGAAGATTTTGTTGCAATTTCTTCCTAAGCTAGCACTTGAAGGAGTCTACAAAGGTGATAGGGAAACATCCCTTGAGTTTGGAATTCATTCACCAAGCTTGGAGCTCAACATACAATCAAAGAGAGGAGCTTGGAGCACTTCTAAAGGAGGCAAATTTTTATTATCAACACATCCACAAAACAGATCAAAGTGAGTATAATTTATGTTATCTTACTTTGTGTATTCATATGTTTTATGCTTATTTGATCTTGGAATTGTTCTTAGAGAACCCAACAATGGTATCATGAGCCAAATTAAGCATGAAATTGATTAGGGTTCATAATCTTGAATTTGGGTATTTTTGCTTGGAGCATGATTTTATCAAATTGATTGTTTGAGTATGCTTAGATTATGGTAACTTAGAGTTATGCATGATTAATTTTATGAAAAATTGATTGGATTAATTTTCCCCAAATTGGTTACCTTGGCCGAATCTTATGGACCTTTTATGTCATGGTGATTTTTGATTTTTAGACAATTGGATGTGTTTAAAATACATGAGTATATTGATTTGTGATTTAATTGGATTGAAATCAAAATCGGATATAAAATGCCCAATATTGCTGTGACTTGTAGAGCATGGAATGAGGTTGATTTTGCTTCAATAATGTTGGACATGTATTGAAAATGATAAAACATGATTAATTATGTAAATTGGTATTTTGGAAATGTTAATTTAACTAATTAATTATGGCTATACACTTTAATTAAATAAATTGTGATATTTGGAATATTGGAATTTAATTAATTAGGCTTAAATTTGGAATTGTGCTAAAATTGTTGTATTTGGGCCTAATGGGCTTGGTTGGGCCAAGTTGGTTTAAGACAATTTGATTGGATCTAAATTGGGCCTAAAACCATACCATTAAGTCCAAATACAATAGATGGGCCTTTAAATAATTAATTGGGCCTAATGGGCCAAAATTAATTTTATGGCAAACAGATATTCCTTATTGGGCTTTGGTTGCCAAAGTCCATGCCTTAAGAAATTAATTGAAAGCCCATTGGACTTTAATTAATTTAACATTGGATGTTAATTGGGCCTTTGAGACCCATTAAGATTAGATTTAGATTCTAAGTCGTAAAGACACATTAATAAAATGTAATTATTTAATTTAGAATTAAATAAGAATTAGTATTGAATACAAATTAAATTGGATTTAAAATTGTAGTTCGATATAATTAAAGAATACGCACTTTGAGTACTTATTCTTAAAACGAGTTGGACTCGCGCAAATCAAATCGTTGTTTGAACATTGGATGATCACTTAATTCAAGATTAATTAATTGGATTAGATTAGATTGAATAACATGCTTTGTGTGAATACATGAATGTATTGTATGAATAATGTATATATTATGGATATTAGATGGGTGATGGCAATTTTGGAAATTGTTATAATAAATTTAGAATTTATTAAATTGGACCTGCATGTCCAGCCTTTATCTCTTGACTCTGTGTAATTCTCTTCTCACCAGTTCCCCTCAATGTAATGAGGTTTCTTTATTGTATTATGTAATTGGGTAGAAGTTAGAATAGTGCTAGCCGGGGAGAGGAAATGGAGTGAATTGTTCTAGGAACAATTTGTGAGATATCCATCCGCATATCATTATTATTTTATTTATCGCGCCTTATTATGCTTTTAGAATACATGTTTAAGGGTGTATGATGAGACCTAATCAAAGATAATAAATTGGTTTCCAATTTACGCGAAAAACCCTCAATCAAATATTAAGCGATTTCTTTCCATTGAGTGGTTCTTTCTCAAGATCCAAGATTGACATTGGTTTGTTGGCCAAAGTCAAGATTAATGTCCATCGCGGATGTGTTTGAACCATGAAAGCTTTGTTCCATATCGCATGTCTTGGGCAAGTTGTGATTTGTTGGCCAAAGTCAATGTCACTTCTTGTTCATCGACATGGATTACAAAGCTTTCCAAAGTCAATAGGTCCCGCTTAACTGGAATCATTAAGCTTGTTGAGCCAAAGCCAATGCTTAGTTGATTCAGAGGAAAAGGTTAGGAAAATATATTGCATATATTGGCATATATATTGTATATATGTTTCGGACTTGGAGGTCCATCTACCGGATCTAGGAATTGGATGAGATCCAATTGATCTTAGAGATCTACCTAGTTAAATATCATACAGCTTGTTGGCCAAAGTCAAGGTTGTGTGTTATTTAACGGGATCCTAGCCCACTAGGAAACTAGGTTTTCCGAGTACTCAACAGAGGGTTAGAGGCTCGTCGAAAAATAGTGGGAGGCCAGTATTGAATTTGCAATTTCGTTCAAATACTTGCCAATACGCGCTTTCAAATTATTTCGTCATTTTATGAATTTATTAGTTGGACTAATATTTTATTATTTTCTTGTAACAATTGGACTGTACCCAAAAATCGTTAATTGAATAGTTAGACTATTGCAATTAAGATAGTTGGAAAGATCGGGGTTAGAGATATTATCATGGGCGAAAATGTCTTTAATGGTGCGAACTTTCCTGACTGGGATATGAACCTCAGAATTATCCTGGGGGCTGAGAGAATGCTCTATACGATAGAGAGACCTCTCGGGCCTAAGCCCAGAAATGAGCTGCCGCTTGAGCTTGAGCTTTGGAAGACTCATAGCGATGACAACTCAACTGCTCAATCTGTCATGCTCGCTGCAATGACCCCTCAATTTCGTCGCCAGAAAAAAGGATTGGATCTCTATACTATGATGGCAAAATTGAAGGACCTTCATCGATCTAACCTTAGATCGCAAATGTATGAATTACAGAAGAAGCTCTTTCGCTCTCGAATGTCAGATGGTACATCTGTCGAGCACCATGTGTCGCAGATGATTGCTGACATCGAACAGCTGGGTCAGCTAGGCATAACCTTTGAGGCTGAGACTTCTATAGATTTGATCTTGCAGTCTATTCCTGACAGCTGGAGCGGGTTCATCATGAACTACAATATGATGAACCAAGACCATACTCTTGGAGAGCTGATGGTAATGTTGCGTGAAGCAGAAAAAGAGCTATTGAAGGGCAAAAAGTGCGAGGCGCACTTCGCTTCAACATCTCAGTCTCCCAAGGCTTGGCCGAAAGCTACTGGAGGTGTAAAGAAGAAGAAGAAGGGCAATGCCAAATCGTCAAAGTCTTCTGGGAAGGAAAAGGACAAATCCCAAGATGTATGCCTGCAGTGTGGCAAACGGGGTCACTGGAAGCGTGACTGCCATGAGTACAAGGCGCACATGAAGGAAATCAAAGCGGGCAAGGCACCAACTTCATGTATGTTTGTTATAGAAATAAACATGCCTACTTCTAGTTTTAAAAATGAGATTTTTTATTCTGGATGTGGTACTCATATATGTACTGATGTGCAGGATCTGCAGATTAGTAGGAGACTGGCCTCATGGGAGATTGATCTACGAGTTGGAAATGGGACTAGAGTCACCGTTTTGGCCGTTGGGACTTATATTTTGGAACTGCCCTCGGGGCATATACTAAACTTATCAGACTGTTATTATGTACCTAGTTTGACTAGGAATATTATATCTGTATCTTTATTAGCCCAATGTAAGTATACTTTTGTATTTAGAAACACTGGGTGTTTTATGTATAAAAATGATATTGAGATATGCAGTGCTGATGTGTATAATGGTCTTTATATTTGGAATATAAATCAATCTCAAACATATAATGTAACAAACAAAAGGCTTAAACTAAGTAACAAATATGAAACTTATATGTGGCATTGTCGTCTGGGACACATTAACAAGACTCGCATATCCATACTTTCGAAGAGTGGGTACTTGGACGGATTTGATCCAAATTCATATGACGTCTGCGAATCTTGTTTATTAGGAAAAATGCCTAAAACACCTTTTAGCGGTAAAGGTGCACGTGCCACTGAACTGTTAGCCCTCGTTCATAGCGACGTATCTGGGCCCATGTCTAGTCAGGCTAGAGGTGGATATGAATACGTCGTAACCTTTACGGATGATGCATCGCATTATGGTTATGTGTATCTTATAAGACATAAGTCTGAAACCTTTGATAAATTCAAAGAGTTTCGACACGAAGTAGAAAAACAGACCGGTAAAAGTATTAAGACATTACAAACGTACAAAGCTAGGCTTGTAGCGAAAGGGCATCGTCAACAACATGGTGTCTATTATGACGAAACTTTTTCACCAGTTGCCATGATTAAATCCATTCGGATAATGCTTGCTATTGCTGCATATTTCGATTACGAAATATGGCAGATAGACGTCAAAACCGCTTTTCTTAACGGAAACCTTTTGGAGGATGTTTATATGCAACAGCCTGACGGTTTTGTCGTACCAAAACATGCAGACAAGGTTTGCAAGTTAAATCGATCCATTTATGGATTAAAGCAAACATCGCGTTCTTGGAACCAATGTTTTGATGAGATCATAAAAGAATATGATTTCGTTCAAAACGAGGATGATCCTTGTGTATATAACAAGGTTAGTGGGAGCGCACTGACATTCATTTTCATGTACGTTGATGATGTATTGCTTATTGACAATGACATTCTCATGCTACAATCGGTGAAAGCTTGGCTTTCATTAAAATTCTCCATGAAAGATCTGGGAGAAGCAGTCTTTATTCTGGGAATAAAGATCTACCGGGATAGATCTAGAAAGCTGAATGGACTCTCCTAGAGCACGTACATTGACAAAGTGTTGAAGAGATTCAATATGGAACAGTCTAAGAGGGGACTGTTGCTAGTGTCACATAGTGTCACTCTATCTAAGGACATGTGTCCTAAAACTCAAGATGAGAGAGACAACATGAGTCAGATCATGTTCACTTCTGCAGTCAGATCGATCATGTATGCCATGATATATACACGACCTGATGTCTCATATGCTTTGAGCATGTGTAGTCACTATCAGGCCGATCCAGGTAATGGTTACTGGATGGCGGTTATGAACATCCTTAAGTATCTTAGAAGAACTAAGGATGCGTTCTTAATCTATGAAGATGGAGAACTTGAGGTAACTAGGTATACCGACGCAAGTTTCCAAACCGATAAAGACGACTGTAAGTCGTAATCTGGGTATATATTTTGTTTGAACAACGGAGCAGTAAACTGGAAATCTTCCAAGCAAGAGACTATTGCCGATTCAACAACTGAAGCGGAATACATTGCTGCAGCTGAAGCAGCAAAAGAGGCAGTTTGGATCCGTAAATTTCTAATTGGATTAGGAGTAGTTCCATTAGCAGCTGAGCCCGTTCCATTGTATTGTGACAATACAAGGCTATAGCGCAGGCTAAGGAACCGCGGTCTCATCAACGATCCAAGCATGTTCTTCGACATTTCCATCTGATTCGTGAGATCATACATCATGGGGTAGTTTGGATCCGTAAATTTCTAACTGGTTCTCTATTATGTTACAACTATCGGGATAATATGACAAGGTCATGATTATCCGATTATAGAGACTAATTGCTTGTGATCCGATATATGCTTCATACGGGGCAGACACTATTCCAGCCCCAGGCCTTGCATGTGACATCCGATACTGGATCACAATACTCAATACTACGTATACTACGCTTGACAAAGATTATATATTCCTTAAAGAATATTTCTGGAGAATTGGGTAGGCACGTTGCTTTGCTAGAAGCCAACAATGTCTTGTAAATCGGTAAGAACATGGTACCGGGTACGCACGTGTTCGGATAGTCCGATGACCAGATTTACTGCCAACATATCCAGGGATCTCATGAGTCGCTTTCCGTAGATTCACCGATGACGTATGACTCAAATAGAATTAATCTGGGATTAATTATAAGAGAGAGAAAATTAATTTAGGATTAATTACGGCGAGAATTTATCTGGGATAAAATTCAATTAATTGAGAGAGAGAACGATTAATTTGGAATTAATCGATTAAATAATATATTCAATATATTAAATGAAATTAGATTTCATAACGGAATTAGAATTGGATTTTAATTCGGGCGAACGAATTAATTTAGAATTAATTCGCTAGCGACGTTCGTAATAATTTTGCAAGGCATTATTATTTAATTAAATTGGATTTAATTACGTCGCGACGGAAAATTCGTTAATTCGGAATTAACGAAGCCGAGCCCGGAATGTGTTTGCGGGCCCACTCGGATTTTGAATCAAAGTGTTGCCCACATCAAGTCACATCACTAGTCACTTTATTTGCTTTAAGGTGATGGAAGTAAGTGAGCATATTAGTTGGTAACTTGTTACTTACACAAGTTTGACTTGATGGACATTTTACTAACTTAACTTTTTGTAAATGGATTTGATTTTTGAAATCAATAATACATTAAACAAAATTGGAAACTCACTTCACTCTCTCATTCTACACAAAAATCGTGACTCTCCCTCTCTTTTTTTCTCTCAATTACTGAGAACTACAAGAACACCAATGGAAGATTTTGTTGCAATTTCTTCCTAAGCTAGCACTTGAAGGAGTCTACAAAGGTGATAGGGAAACATCCCTTGAGTTTGGAATTCATTCACCAAGCTTGGAGCTCAACATACAATCAAAGAGAGGAGCTTGCAGCACTTCTAAAGTAGGTAAATTTTTGTTATCAACACATCCACAAAATCGATCAAAGTGAGTATAATTTCCGCTATCTTACTTTGTGTATTCACATGTTTTATGCTTATTTGATCTTGGAATTGTTCTTAGAGAACCCAACACCGACCATATAGGTGGAAACTACGTCTGAAATGTAAAACCGACCATATAAGCGGTAAATAAGGTTGTCACTTAAACCGACCATATAGGCGGTAACTAATTAATCTAAATTTTAATTAAAATAAAGGAGATTAATCTAATTTATTATATTAAAAGTCTCACTTTTTCACCCCAACAGAATAAGATTACCTGCTCATGCTGTAAATGAAAACACACAATAGTTTATTAATTAAATAAAAAAAAAATACAAGAAAACTTAAATAAATATACAAGACACTTTCATTTAGGTTTTCATGGAGAAATTCCTCCAAAGAAAGCATGAAAAATTTACAAAGTTTAGCTTGGTATTTATAGAAAAATCTAAAGGCTTCGACCATTTTCTCCACCAATTGCTCCACCAAACATGGCATCAAAGATGGCACCAAACATGGCACCAAATGCATGTTTGGTGGAAGTTTGACAATTTTTATTTTTTTATTTTTTTATTTTTTTATTTTGAAAATGACTTTAATAATTAGACATAACACACTTCTGAATATTTTATCACTTTCGGTCATGGAAACTTCAGAATTTGAAATTATTTTGAACTTCAAAGTTGTAGATCTTTGAGTTTTTTTTTTAATCTGAAACTTGAATCACCTCAATCCGATATCGGAGTAAAAGGTTATAGCCACAATACGATAATTGCGCAAATTTGGAATTTCCGAAATTGTACTTCATTAGAATGCCATTCCAAGTTTCCAATCTCCAAAATCAAAATGTCAAGTTCGGTTTTTTGCCCTTATTTGTTCCATATTTCATCCTAAATGATTCCATTGAGTCCCAATTTTATTTTATCTGCAAAATAAACTAAAACACATCAAAACGTTCATCAAACCCAATCAAACCCGAGAAACTAAACAAAATATTAGGTAAAAAGAAGGTAAATATTGTTATATAATAAACATCAATTCCGCTCATCACACCCCAAACCTAACATTTTGCTAGTCCTCGAGCAAAACAATAAATAAAATATAATAAACAATTAAAATTAAACTAAGCCACTTTCGTAGGGATCACAGTTGCATTTAGCGTATGCAACAAGCCTTTAAACCCCTAGGTGTCCCTTATGGACGAGTTGTAGTCTCGTGAGGGCTTACAGTGACGATACACACAAACGTCAATCTAATGCACATAAAAGCAAAAAGACAAAAGAAAAGAAAATAAACAAGTTAGTGACTAAACAAGTGAAACTTCTTATCCAAGTTAGTAGTTGTTTTCTTTCTTTATAAATTACCAAATAAGTAAATTCTCCGATTATTTTTATCATTCTTCATATACACAACCAACAAGGTATTAATCAAATCATTGTGCCCACAATATTCATAAGTGTAGTTGAAAAGAGATTAATATTTTTGTCATAAAGTTATATCAGAATTCACACATTTTTAGCAATGAAATTTTTTTCATTTTTTTTTGCATAAAATAAAGAAAGCAACATCTTCAATCCATGTAACGAGCTTTGGGCCAGTGACTCCCAAACCAGTTGGTTTTAGGGCACTAGGTATTAAGACACCCCTACAGACTTAATTACTCGAATTTCATATGTTTCTTTTTATTTTTATAACATTTTTGATCTATGTAGCGAGCTTTGGGCCAGTGACTCCCAAGTCAGTTGGCTTTAGGGCACTAGGTGTTAAAACACCCGTACATACTTAATGACTCGGATCTCAGACGTTTTTTTTATATACACACTTTCTTTTCTTTTTTTTATTCCATTGCTTTTTAGATGCTTCCTCCAATTAAACTAGAGCACTGAATATTACAAACTTTTCAAATACATCTTATGGTTGTATGTTACCATGCATGTTGATAATACATGTTAACTGAACATATGAAGATCCAATTTAGTCAGTATTATGGAGAATTCATAAATTAAATAATTCAAAAGAAAATAAACAAAATTAACTTGTTACGAAAAAGGTTGAGATACGTCTTAGGAGTGGAAATTCCTTACACAGCTATCTCACACCAATTTCATCGGATTAATCAAATTAAAAATAAAAACAAAATATTTTTTATTTTTATAAAAAAAATTAATTTTTTGAATTTTTTTAATCATTTTTTACTAAAAATAACACAACAAAAACAAGATACTAGTCAACTATTCCCTCCCCCAAACCTAAATGAGACATTGTCCCCAATGTCTTAAGAAGTAGAAGATGAGTTTAGAAGATAGTACCTGGTTAGCTGAAATTCTACATCTAAAAATATCAATTAAAGGTTAAGACCCATATTTATCCGAAGCTTTTTACCACGATCATTATCAGACCAGTTTATCTTGGAAAGGATATGGTCAATTTGTGGTTCAAATGCTAAGATTTGGTCAATTAAATCATTGGCAGTTCTGACAGTAAAGAGAAGTTCTTTTACAAGTTTTGACACGAACCCATTTCTCCGGGCATCATCAAGAAACACACAAAGAAAATCATAAAATCCATCAGCATTAAATAGTCCAATCGGTTTCTGGTGTATGTTCAGGTTCGCCCAAGATAGTACTGTAAAAATTTCCTCAATCGTACCCAAGCCATCTGGCAAAGCAATAAAAGCATCAGCACGATTAATCATTTCTACCAGTCGTTCAGACATACTTGGAACGATCAGTTCTTCTATGTTTGATGGTCTAATAAGATTCGCCTCCGCCAAAGGTTTTGGGATGATTCCCAAGAATTGACTGCCTCCTTCCTGTACAGCCCTTGAAACGATCCCCATTAGTCCAAGATTGCCACCGCCATATACTAGGTGCATATTTCTTTCAGCTATGACTCGACCCAATTCATGTGTTGCCTCAACGAACTCTGGTTTAGAACCAACACTGGTACCGCAGAACACACAGATGTTTACAACTCTTCTTCTTGAAGTGGCTTCCATTTTTACTTTGGATGTCTTCAAGAGTGCAATGATGAGTTGAATTTATAACACCTGAAAAAGTGTGAGTAATAATAGCACTAGTACCTTTCTAATGACAATTATTAGTGAAACAGTAAAATATATCGTGAAAGTCAAAAAGTCTGGATCCTGTCGGAGAAAAAAAAATAACAAAACAAATCACAATTATTAGATAAATACAAATAGATAATAATATTTACAAGAAGTAACGACTTGAATGACGTCTATACGTCAGGGACAAGCTTCCCATCCAATTTTCTTATAAATTGGCAAACAAGGTCTTTTAAAGTCAGATTCCCGAGACTTAAATGTTGTCTTTCTTTCCAGAGTTGTGTATATAACATGTGAATTGCGTGATGCACATATCCACTGGAATGCGTCTCAAGAGTCTTAGATATGTCATCCAAAGACTCTTTACTCAAGCCATCCATAATGAATTTAATTTTATCTTCACGGTTATCAGACACAATTCCTAAAGAACGACAACGAGTATTACATGTCATACGAGCACATTTATAACATACACCCATTATTTTGGCTCTTCTCTTTTTAACATATGTGCTTTTTCCTAAACCAGGCAGATGTGAAATAAAAGAGTCAGATGACTCACCTGCTAATCATACCCCTGCTTTAATAATTCAACGAATGTCATTAGGAATACCTTTGATCATCAATAGTCTCATCCGTTCCAAGCGAGCTTTGTAGACTTTCATCAGAGAGTTTTAAGGGAGAGAAGGAAATTGCTTGTGAAGATTTGCGAGAACTTCTTCCATCCTGAAATGTGACTTTACCTACCTAAATTAAACACACAAAAATAAAACACACCAAATCTGAATATATACACAAATTACATGGGTTGCCTCCTAGCTAGCGCTAAATTTAACGTCGTTAGCTAGACATGACTGCCCGAACATTAGGCTGGATCTGAAAGTGTGACACTTTCTTTTTGTCACTCCAATGATTTTCCCCAATAGTATTTGACACGCTTACTTTTAACCTTGAATGTTTCATTAGAATTGGGATCATGCAACTCAACGGTTCTATCTGGTAAAACTCGAGTGATTAAGAATGGACCTGACCACCGTGATTTTAACCTTCCAGGGAAAATTTCAACCTTGATTTGCTGAACTATTCCCGCTGCCCGTGTTCCAATTGTATGCGCACTAACTTCTCATCATGTCTCTTTTTGGCCTCTTTGTATAATTTAGCATTCTCAGAAGGCTGTGTGTGAAATTCCTCCAATTCATTGAGTTGGTGGAACTGTTTCTCTTCAGTTGCTTGCAATTCAAGATTTATCTTGTTCAGTGTGTAGTACGCTTTGTCTTCAAGCTCTACGGGCAGATTGCATGCTTTAAGTTTGTTAGTGGAACTTTTCCTTTCATCAGAGTTCTGGACGGTACTATCTCTCACATCAAGTCTGAATCATTCCTCCTTCTTTTCATCATTCGAGAATTCCATGGCTTTGAAAACATTGAATTTTACTTCTTGGTCCTGTACCCCCATGGTTAGTTCTCATTTTTGTACATCTATAATAGTTTGTCATGTAGCCAAGAATGGTCTCCCAATGATGATGGGCACATCTTCATCTTCCTCCATGTCAATGATAATAAAGTCTGCTGGGAGAATGAGTCTGTCGAGTTTGACCAGCGCATCTTCAACTACACCTCTCGAAAATGTGAGCGATCTATCAGCAAGTTGCAGAGAGATTGAGGTGGGCATTGCTTCTCCAATTTGTAATTTCCTGTAAATGGAAAAAGACATCAAGTTAACACTAGCACCTAAATCACATAGAGCCTTACCGAAATTATGTTCTCATATGATGCAAGGAATGGTGAAACTGTAAGGATCTTTCAACTTTGGGGGAAGCTTCCTATAAATGATGGCATTGTATTCTTATGTCAATGTTATTGTCTCGTAGTCTCCTAATCTCCGCTTTCGTGAAAGAATGTCTTTCATGAATTTGACATAGCTGGGCATTTTTTCCAATGCTTCTGCAAATGGAATGTTGATATGAAGCTTTTTGAAGATCTCCAAGAATCGAGCAAATTGTTTATCTAGTTTGTTTTTCTGGAGACGTTGTGGAAAAGGTGGAGGTGGAGTAAATCTTTCTCGATCATTTTTTTTGCCTCTTTTTCCTCCATCTGCA
This sequence comes from Zanthoxylum bungeanum, assembly GCA_019454045.1. Taxonomy (NCBI): domain Eukaryota; kingdom Viridiplantae; phylum Streptophyta; class Magnoliopsida; order Sapindales; family Rutaceae; genus Zanthoxylum; species Zanthoxylum bungeanum. The sequence goes on along the minus strand of SKCR01011524.1, from coordinate 35,915 downwards.
GTTTAGCTTCGCTGCTTTTTTTTGGAACTTTCTTAGTGGATGCCTTAATTCCAACATTTATGTTGATTTCAGTACCACTTTTCAAAGTGATGGCATGACATTTCTCCTTCCCCATATTCCTTGGATTTGGTTCTGTGCTGCTATGAAGGTTTCCTTGCGGTCTGTAACTCTGATCATTGGCCAGTTGTCCCATTTGATTCTCCAATGCCTTCAAAGATGATGTTTGGCTTTGAATTAATGCTGATTGGGATTGAAACATAGCATCATATGATGTTACTCGAGAGTTATATTTTGAAACATAGCATCATATCATTGAATTAATGCTGATTGGGCTAACAGTTCGGTGGCACGTGCACCCTTTCCGCTAAAATGTGTTTTAGGCATTTTGCCTAATAAATAAGATTCGCAAAGGTCATATGAATTTGGATCAAATCCGTCCAAGTACTCACTCTTCGAAAGTGTGGATATGCGAGTCTTGTTAATATGTCCCAGACGATAATGCCACATATAAGCTTCATCTTTGTTACTTAATTTAAGCCTTTTGTTTGTTACATTATATGTTTGAGATTGATTTATATTCAAAATATAAAGACCATTATTTACATCAGCAGTGCAAATGTCCATATCATTTTTATACATAAAACACCCAGTGTTTCTAAATACAAAAGTATACCCACATTGGGCTAACATAGATGCAGAAATAATATTCTTAGTCAAACTAGGTACATAATAACAGTCTAAAAGTTTAAGTACATGCCCCGAGGGCAGTTCCAAAACATAAGTGCCAACGGCCAAAACGGCGACTCGTGTCCCATTTCCAACGCGGAGGTCAATCTCTCCTGAGGCAAGTCTCCTACTAATTTGCAGATCCTGCACATCGGTACATATATGAGTACCACAACCAGAATAATAAATCCAATTTTTAAAACTAGTAGTAGACATGTTTATTTCTATAACAAACATACCTGAAGCCGGTGTCTTGCCCGCTTTGATTTCCTTAATGTGTGTCTTGTACTCGCGGCAGTCACGCTTCCAGTGACCCCACTTCCCGCACTGCAGACATTCATCTTGGGATTTGTCCTTACCCTTCCCATAAGGTTTTGACGATTTGGCCTTGCCTTTCTTCTTTTTCTTCTTTTTTACACCTCTAGTCGCCTTAGGCCAAGCCTTGGGAGACTGAGATGTTGAAGCGAAGTGCGCCTCACGCTTCTTGCTCTTTAGGAGCTCTTTTTCTGCTTCGCGCAGTGTGGACATTAACTCTCCAAGATTTTGGTCTTGGTTCATCATATTGTAGTTCATGATGAACCCACTCCAAGTGTCGGGCAGAGACTGTAAGATCAAATCTATAGAAGTCTCAGCCTCGAAGACAATGCCCATATGTCCCAGCTGCTCAATGTCAACAATCATCTGCGAGACATGGTGCTCAACAGATGTACCCTCTGACATGCGAGCTTATAGGGATCCAATCCCTTGTTCTGACGACTGAATTGTTGAGTCATAGCAACAAGCATTATAGATTGAGCAGTGAAGTTCTCATCCCTATGAGTCTTCCAAAGCTCTAGCTCAACTATCTGATCAGATCTAGGCTTAGGCCCAAAAGGTCTCTCTATAGTGTAGAGCAACTTCTCGGATCCAAGGACAATCTTGAGATTCATATCCCAGTTTTGAAAGTTCGCGCCATTAAAGACATTGTCGCCCATAATAATATATCTAATGCTCAACTTTCCTGTCATCTTAATTGCAATAGTCAAACTATTCAATTAACGATGTATGGGTACAGTCTAACTGTTATAAGAAAAATAATAAAATATTAGTCCAACTAATAAATATAATTGACGAAATAATTTGAAAGCGCGTAAAGCCAAGTATTTGAACGAAATTGCAAATTCAATACTGGCCTCCCACTATTTTTCGGCGAGCCTCTAACCCTCTGTTGAGTACTCGGGAAACCTAGTTTCCTAGTGGACTAGGATCCCGTTAAATAACACACAACCTTGACTTTTGCCAACAAGATGTATGATATTTAACTAGGTAGATCTCTATGATCAATTGGATCTCATCCAATTCCTAGATCCGGTAGGTGGACCTCTAAGTCCGAAACATATATACAATATATATGCCAATATATCCAATATATTTTCCTAACCTTTCCCTCTGAATCAACTAAGCCTTGGCTTTGGCACAACAAGCTTAATGATTCCAGTTAAGCGGGACCCATTGACTTTGGAAAGCTACGTAATCGATGTCGATGGACAAGAAGTGGTCTTGACTTTGGCCAACAAATCACAACTTGGACAAGACATACGATATGGAACAAAGCCTTAATGATTCAAACACATCCGCAATGGACAAAGGTCTTGACTTTGGCCAACAAACCAGTGTCAATCTTGGATCTTGAGAATGAATCACTCAATGGAAGGAAAACGCTTAATATTTGTTGAGGGTTTTTTCGCGTAAATTGGCAACCAATTTATTATATTTGATTAGGTCTCATCATACACCATTAAGCATGCATTCTAAAAGCATAATAAGGCGTGGTAAATAAATTAATAATGATATACGAATGGATATCTCACAAATTATTCCTAGAATAAATCACTCTTTTTCCTCTCCCCGGATAACATTATTCTAACTTCTACCCAATTACATAATACAATTAAAGAAACCTCATTAACATTGAGGGGAATTAGGTGAGAAGAGAATTACAAAGAATCGATAGATAAGGCTGGACACGCAGGTCCAATTTAATAAATTCTAAATTTACAACAATTTCCAAAATTGCCATTTCCCTTCTAATATCCATATGATATACATTATGCATACAACACATCCATGTATTCACACAAAGCATGTTATTCAATCAATCTAATCCAATTAATTAATCTTTGAATAATGTGATCATCCAATGTTCAAACAACGATTTGATTTGTGCGAGTCCAACTCGTTTAAGAATAAGTACTCAAAGTACGAATTCTTGATTTATATCTAACTACAATTTTAAATCTAATTTAATTTGTATTCAATATTAATTCTATATTTAATTCCAAATTAAATAATTACACTTTAATGCGCCTTTACGACTTAGATTCTAAATCTAATCTTAATGGGTCTCAAAGCCCAATTAACATACAATGTCCATTTAATTAAAGTACAATGGGCTTTCAATTAATTTCTTAAGGCATGGGCTTTGGTCAATATGGGTCAAACCCAAATACCAAGGCCCAAATAAGGAATCACCCTATTTGCCAAGAAATCAATTTTTTGGCCCATTAGGCCCTATTAAATGTTTAAAGGCCCATTTGTTATATTTGGACTTAATGGAATGGTTTAGGCCCAATTTGGATCCAATCCAATTGTCATAAACCAACTTGGCCCAACCAAGCCCATTAGGCCCAAATACAACATCTTTAGCCCAATTCCAAATTAAGCCCAATTAATTAAATTATAATATTCCAAATTTCATAATTTAATTAATTAAAGTGTATTGTACTAATTAATTATCTAAATTAACATTTCCAAAATATCAATTTAATTAATTAATCATGCATTAATATTTTCAACACATGTCCAACATTATTGAAACAAAATCAACTCATTTTCATGCTTCTCAAGTCACGGCAATTTGAAGGATTTTATATCTGATTCCGATTTCAATCCGATTAAATCACAAATCAATATATCTCAAGTCTTTAAACTCATCCAATGATTTAAAAAACAAAAATCACCATGACCTAGGGTTCACTAAGATTCGGCCAACATAGTATATTTGGGGAAAATTAATCCAATTAATTTTTCCTAAAATTGATCATGCATAACTCTAAGTTATCAATATATAAGCATACTCAAACAAACAATTTAATCAAAACATGCTCAAATCAAATTTACCCAAATTTTGGTATATAAACCCTAATCAAATTTCATGCTCAAATAGACTCTGATACCATTGTTGGGTTTCTAAGCTCATCCCAAGATCAATTTAAGCATAAAACATGTGAATACATAAAGAAGTATAGCGGAATTATACTCACTTTAATCGGTTTGTAGGATGTGTGTAGAACAAAATTTGCTCCCTTTGAAAGTCTCCAAGCTTTCTCTTTGAAGATGATGTCCAAGCTCCAAGCTTTGAGATGGATTCCAAGCTCTTGGGATTGGTTTCCCTATCACCTTATATGATTCCTTGATGTGTGCTAGAACTTAGAAAAATTGCAACAATTCTTCCTTTTGCTCTTGATGAATTCGGCCAAGCCAAATGGGGAGAGAGTTTGTTGTGTTGGACGTGAATTGTGAGAAGAGAGAAGATGAGTTATGTTGACTTGTTTTGATTTCAAAAATCAAATAATGATATACCAAATATTTGGTATTAAGTCAATCACTTTCAACTTGTGTGTTTTACAAGTTAACAACCACGCACCAAATTCCATCACCAAAAAGGTAAGTTAAATGACAAGTGATGTGACTTGTGATGTGACATGTGGGCCCCACTTGATTCAAAATCTGAGTGGGCCCGCAAACACATCACGGGCTCGGGTTCGTTAATTCGAATTAACGAATTTTCCGTTGCGACGTAATTAAATCAAATTTAATTAAATAATTATTTCTAGCAAAATTACTATTCACGTCGCTCGTGAATTAATTCTAAATTAATTCGTTCGCCCGAATTAAAATCTAATTTTAATTCTGTTATGAAATCTAATTTCATTTAATATATCAAATATATTATTTTATCGATTAATTCCAAATTAATCGTTCTCTCTCTTCTAATAGTATTTTATCCCAAATAAAATCTCTCCGTAATTAATCTTAGATTAATTATGTTCGAATCATACGTCATCGGTGAATCTTCCGGAAGCGACCCATGAGATCCCTGGATATGTTGGCAGTAAATTCGGTCGTCGGACTTTCCGAACACGTGCGTACCTTGTACCACATTTTTACCGATTTACAAGACATGGTTGGCTTCTAGCAAAACACTATGCTTACCCAATTCTCCAGAAATATTCTTAAAGGAATATATATTCTATGTCAGGCGTAGTATACGTAGTATTGCGTATTGCGATCCAGTATCGTATGTCACATGTAAGGCCTGGGGCTGGAATAGTGTCTGCCCCGTACGAAGCATATATCGGATCACAAGCAACTAGTCTCTTTAATCGGATAATCATGACCTTGCCATATTATCCCGATGGTTGCAACACATTAGAGTATCAGTTATGTATCCCTGCGTGATCATCATCACCATATGACTGAAGTGATACTTCTGACTTGACATCACACCCAATACACTACGATTCTCAATAAACCCAGAAGAGGCGTACACAGAACCTGTTAAAGTCCCGGACGACCAAAACCAAAGCGTATTGATTGTCGCAAGTACTAGCGATGCAAGTCTCAGGTTAAGACCAAATACACTACCCTGATTCGGATTCCAATAGACACATAGTCATACTACCAATGAGATTCTGATGGGTCTATCCAGAGTGAAGTTGTTTCCGTACCATCGGTAAACACAACCTCCTATCATACTTGCATAAGTATCCAATACTTAAATATATGAGAACTATGTTGTTACGCTTCCATAACACGCACAAGTGCAATACTAGTCTATTCCGCATTATCGATGTTCAGTCTCGATAATACTACGACTAGGGATATTTAATGATTAAACCTTTATGGATTGTTATTGTCTCATATCTTATAATCCGGAACTAATCATAAGGACTTTTATCATTTATATATTCAAGTAATCAAATTAAAAAATGATAAAATGCAATTTCCATTATCACATAGTTAATTTGTACAAAAACCACAATGTCTTTTACAAATAGTGACGCTATGGGTCATAATTGTCCAACACAAGGCTTGGCCGAAGACTTCTGGGGGTGTGAAGAAAAGGAAGAAAAATGGCAAGGCTAAATCATCACAGTCTTCTGGGAAGACTAATGACATATCCCAAGACGTCTGCCTACATTGTGGCAAATGGGGTCACTGGAAGCGTGACTGCCGTGAGTACAAGGCGGAGTTGAAGGAAGTGAAGACGGGCAAGTCTCCAGCTTTAGGTATGTTTGTTATAAACATGTCCACTACTGTTTTAAAAATTGGATTTTTGATTCTGGATATGGTACTCACATATATACTGATGTACATGATCTGCTAATTAGTAGGAGACTGGCTTCAGATGAGATCGACCTACTACTCGGAAATGGGATGAGAGTCGCTGTTTTGGCCGTTGGGACCTATGTTTTGTATATGCCCTTGGGGCATATAATTACATTAGGTGACTATTATTTTGTACCTAGTTTGACTAGAAACATCATCTCTGCATTTTGTTTAACCTGTTGCGGGTATACCTTTGTATTCCGGAACACTGGGTGTTTAGTATATAAAGATAACATTTTGTTATGTACATCAGATGTTAACAATAGTCTTTATATTTTGAATATAAATGAATCTCAAACATATAATATGACAAACAAAAGGCTCAAATTGAGTAACACGGATTAAACTTATATGTGGCATTGTCGTCTGAGATGCATTAACAAGACTCGTATGTCCACTCTTTGGAAGAATGGATACTTTTAATGATTTGATTCCGATTCAAATGACGTCTGTGAATCTTGTTTATTAGGCAAAATGCCTAAAATGCCTTTTAGTGGTAAAGGTGTAAGTGCCACTGAGCTGTTAGCCCTCATTCATGGTGACGTATGTGGGCACATGTCTAGCCAGGCTAAAGGTGGATATGAATGTTTCGTAACATATACGGATGTTGCATCGCGTTATGGTTATGTGTATCTTATGAAACACAAGTCGGAAACTTTTGAGAAATTCAAAGAGTTTCGACATGAAGTAGAAAAACATACTGGCAAAAATATTAAAATATTACGGTTGGACCGTGCTTGAAAATACTTAAGCAATGAGTTTCTCGATTACTTGAAAGAGTATGGTATTCTTTCACAGTGGACTCCTCTAGGAACACCTCAATTGAGTGGTGTGTCCGAACGAAGAAACCAGACTTTATTGGACATAGTAAGGTTAATGATGAGTCGCACTGAGCTACCAATTTGCTTCAGGGGATACGTATTGAACAGTGCAATACTTAATTTGAATAAGGTTCCGACAAAGTCTGTTGGACGGACTCCATATGAAATATGGACAGGAAAGAAACCGGGTTTCTCATTCCTGAAGATTTGGGCATGCTAGGCATATGTTAAACGTTTGGATGGTACCAAACTAGAACCTAAATCGGATAAGTGCCTATTTATAATTGGTTATCCTAGGGAAACCAAATGATATTATTTCCACAACCCATAAGAGAACAAAATATTTGTTGCTCTCCATACGGTTTTCTTTAGAGGAATTCCTAAATGCAGTGGTAAGTGGGAAGAAAGTAGAACTCGATGAAAATCGGAGTAATATTATTTCGGGCACTGATCCCCTCACGGAACACGAACAGTTCATCAGGGATGAGACTGTTCCATAATCTTATAATACACAAAAACCGCGTAGGTCGGAGAGAGTCAGAAAACAACCTTAGAGGTATGGGTTTCTGATCTCACCTCATGAAGATATTAATCTTATTGAGGAAGACGAACCGGCTACGTATGAGGAAGTGATACAAGGTATCGACTCCACTTTATGGCAAGGTGCCATGATAGTCCGAAATGGATTCCATGCATATCAACCAAGTTTGGACAATGGTTGATGTATCAGAAGGCATTGTTCCTATTGGTAGCAAATGGGTCTTCATGGTGAAGACATACATGAATGGAAACAATCGAACGTACAAAGCTAGGCTTGTAGCAAAAAGGTATCGTCATCAACATGGTGTCGATTACGACGAAACCTTTTATTCGTTGCCATGATTAAATCCATTCGGATAATGCTGGCTAAAGCTGCATAGTTCGATTATGAAATATGGCAGATGGACGTCAAAACCGCTTTCTCTAACGGAAACCTTTTAGAGGATGTTTATATAAAATAGCCTGACAGTTTTGTCATGCCAAAATATGCAAACAAGGTTTGCAAGTTAAATCGATCCATTTATGGATTGAAGCAAGCATTGCGTTTTTGGAACCAACATTTTTGATGAGATCATAAATGTATATGGTTTCATTCAAAACGATGATGATTCTTGTGTATATAAGAAGGTTAGTGGGAGCGCACTGACATTGATTGTCTTTTACATTGATGATGTATTATTTCTTGGAAATGAAATTCCCATACTAAAATCGGTGAAAGCTTGGCTTTCATTAAAATTATCCATTAAAGACTTGGGAGAGGCAACCTTTATTCTAGGAATAAAGATCTACTGGGATAGATCTAAAAGTTGTTGGCACTCTCCGAGAACTCGTACATTGAAAGACATGTACGCGACTTGGTGTCTCATATGCTTTGAGCATTTGGAGTCACAATCAGGTCGATCCAGGTGATGGTCACTGGATTGATGTTAAGAACATCATTTAGTATTTTAGACGAACTAAGGATGCTTTCTTAATTTATGGAGATGGAGAACTTGAGGTGACTGGGATCACCGATGTAAGTTTCCAAACCGATAAATGCGACTATAAGTCACAATCAGGGTATATATTTTGTTTGAACAACGAAACAGTGAGCTGGAAATCTTCCTAGCAAGATATTGTTGCTGATTCAACAAAAGCGGATTATATTACTGCGGCTGAGGCAGCAAAAGAAGCATTTTGGATCTATAAATTCCTAATTGGATTAAGAGTAGTTCTCTTAGCAGCTGAGCTGGGCTACAACGCAGGCTAAGGAATCACGGTCACAACAATGATCCAAGTATGTACTTTGACGGTTTCATCTGATTCGTGAGATCATACATCGTGGCGATGCCAAGATCAAAAGATCGTTACAGATGATAACCTTGCATATCCGCTGACGAAAGCGATATCTCAACATAAGCATGAACGACTCGTACATAGTTCAAGTGTTGGACACTTGAGTGATTGGCTATAGGCCAAGTGGGAGATTATTGGACAATTATGACCCATAGCATCACTATTTGTAAAAGGCATGGTGTTCTTTGTACAAATTAACTATGTGACAAAGGAAATTGCTCTTTTATCATTTGTAATTTGATTACTTGGATATATAAATGATAAAAGTCCATATGATTAGTATCAGATTAATAAGATATGAGACAATATTAATCCATAAAAGGTTTATTCATTTAATATCCCTAGTCGTTATATTATCGAGACTGGACATCGATAATGCGGAATAGACTAGCATTACACTTGTGCGCGTTATGGAAGCTTAACGATAAAATTCTCATATATTTAAGTATTGGATACTTATGCAAGTGTGATAGGAGATTCTGTTAGTTGTTGGACCGAGAACAGCTTCGCTTTGGATAGACCCATCGGAATCCCATTGGTAGTATGACTATGTGTCTATGGGAATCCGAATCAGGGTAGGTGTATTTGGTCTTAACCTGAGACTAGCATCGCTAATACTTGTGACAATCAGTATACTTTGGTTTTGGTCGCCCGGAGCTTTAACAGGTTCTGTGTACGCCTCTTCTGGGTATACTGAGAATCGTAGTGTATTGGGTGTGATGTCAAGATGGAAGTATCACTTAAGTCATATGGAGATGATGATCACGCATGGATACATAACTAGTACTCTTAAATGCTGCAGGTATCGGGATAGTATGACTAGGTCATGATTATCCGATTATAGAGACTAGTTGCTAGTGATCCGATATATGCTTCGTACAGGACAGACACAATTCCAGCCCTAGACCTAGAATGTGACATCCGATACTGGATCGTATGGGTGTTCACGGGTCGGGTTTTTTGAAATTTTGTTAGACCCGATCGGGTCGGGTCAAGGGAAAATCGGGTCGCGGGTCGAGTCACAGAGAAGTGGAACCCGATCGGGTTCGAGTCGGGTCGGGTCGTCGGGTTATTTTTAAAAAAAAAATTTAAATAAATTAATTATTTTGAAATATAAATATTAGTTATTTTATGTCCCAAAAATATCATATATATAAAGTTTTAATACAAAAAAAAATAATAAACAAATGAAATAATAGTAAAAACTTTAAAAATAATAATAAATATTTTAGAAAAATAATAAAAAATTTTAGAAAAATAATAAATTTGTATAGGGTCGGGTCGGGTCAAGGGGTCAAACCCGTTGTGCAACCCGAAAATTTCGGATCGGGTCAGGTCGGGTCAAAATTTTACAAATTTTTTTATGAACCCGCGCGGGTCGGGTCGGGTCACTTCGGGTCGGGTCGGGTTGCGGGTTGACCCGACCCTATGAACACCCCTACTGGATCGTAATACGCAATACATAGTATATTATGCCTGATATAGATTACATATTATTCGTTGAATATTTCTGGATTATTGGGTAGGCATGGTGCTTTGCTAGAAGCCAACCATGTCCTGTAAATCGGTAAGAACGTGGTACCGGGTACGCACGTGGTCGGATAGTTCGATGACCGTATTTACTTCCCAAAGATTCACCGATGATATTTGACTCGAACAGAATTAATCTGGGATTAATTATGAGAGAGAAAATTAATCTGGGATTAATTATGACAAGAATTTATCTGGGATTAAATTTGTCTAGAATAGAGAACGCGATTAATTTGAAATTAATCGGCAAATTAAATTTAATAGTTAAATTGGATTTTACTATTTAATTTATTTATTTGGGCTAAAATAATATATCGGATATATTAATTGAAATTAGATTTCAATACGAAATTAAAATTGGATTTTAATTCAAGCGAACGAATTAATTTGGAAATAATTTGTAAGCGACTTTCTTAATAATTTTGCGAGGCATTATTATTTAATTAAATTGGATTTAATTACGTCGCGACGGAAAACTCGTTTAGTCGGATTAAACGAACCGGGCCCAAAGTGTGTTGTGTAAGCCAACTAGAATTTGGAATTCAAAATTGGGTGGGACCCACAACTCACATCATTAGTCACTTTGTGATGGAAGTAGTTGGAATAGTAATTGGATTACTTATTACACACACCTACCAACTTTTGAGGTCAACTTTTGGTATTAGTTTTGTTTTTTTGGAAAAACATAACACTTACTTGATTTTTGGAAAATCAACACAACCAAAACTTCTCTCTTTCTTCTCCCATGGCCGAAAGTTCTTCTTCTTGGTGGAGAAAATTTTCACTCAATTTTTGTTCAAGCTAGCACTTAAAGGGATCAAGGAAAGGTGATAGGGAAACTCACCCAAGAGTTTGGAACTCAAAGACAAAGCTTGGAGCTTTTACTACCTTCGAAATTTTTGAAATCTCAACTGATCAATGTAAGTAATTTCCCCAACTTATCTTTGATTTATTCACACTTAAATCTTTTTTAGAGATCATTGGCATGTCTATGACACTAACAGACTTAATACATAAGCTATTAATTTTTGAAGCCAAATTATTACAAGTATCTAATGGATTGGTTGTTTGATTGGATGGTGACTTTAAACATAAAACAAGTAGATAAAATTGCACGAAAGTAAATTGATGAAAATTCAATATTATGAAACTATCCAGGGTTGCGAATCCTTCCAATATCTTTAAAAGATGAAGTGGTTATCTTACGTTTGTGCAATATATTGGTTTATTAACCTGGAACACGAAAATATGTAAAAGCCTCTTCTGATGGTCAGATACAAATATCCAGTATAACCCAATTAATCATATTCCTTTGTCAACCAAGTTACCTGAATTCATTAAGATTAAGTTCCAATTATGGCTACCTCCTCCCGACAGGTATATTCCTATCTTGTAAGGAAATCTATTAAATGGTTATCTATCCTCAAGGAAGATCGTAGGTTATTGAGTCTAAGGTTTAAACCTAAAATTCATTTTCCAAGTTTATTTTAAGTTTACCAGATCAATCTTATTAATGGTCAGTTAACAAGAAGCATTAAGACCAGGACTCAATAAATAAATCTTTATATTACCCAAACCGTAAAATAACCCCTTATAAACCAATGATATTGGAAATCATCACAACCCCAGATAACAGACTTAGTTACAACACATATTTAAGGCTAGTAAGAGCTTAAATAAAATAAAAGACATAAAGTAAAAGCTGGAAATTAAAAACGTAAATAAAACAATAAAGAAAATGATGGGGGTTAGATGATTCACTTTTAATATTTCAAAATTAGAAATCTCTCTTATTGTCAATGTTTACCGATTAATCAATTATATTTAACCAGACAATAAAAGTAGTAATTCCATTTGTCTCAATTAAATCCAACCGACCATATAGGCGGAAACTACGTCTGAAATGTAAAACCGACCATATAGGGGTAAATAAGGTTGTCACATAAACCGACCATATAGGCGGTAACTAATTAATCCAAATTTTAATTAAAATAAGGGAGATTAATATAATTTATTATTTTAAAAGTCTCACCTTTTTCACCCCAGCAGAATGAGATTACCTGCTCATGCTGTAAATGAAAACACACAAAATTTTATTAATTAAATAAAAAGAAAATACAAGAAAACTTAAATAAATATACAAGACACTTTCCTTTAAGTTTTCATAGAGAAATTCCACCAAACATAGCACCAAACATGACATCAAACATGACACCAAACATGGCACCAAATGCTTGTTTGGTGGAAGTTTGACAATTTTTATTTTATTATTTTATTATTTTGAAAATGACTTTAATAATTACACATAACACACTTCCGAATGTTTTATCAATTTCGGTCATGGAAACTTCCGAATTCGAAATTATTTTGAACTTTAAAGTTGTATATCTTTGAGTCTTCTTTAATCTGTAACATGAATCACCTCAATCCGATATTGGAGTAAAACGTTATGACCAAAATAAGACAATTGCACAAAGTTGGAATTTCCGAAATTGTACTTCGTTAGAACGCCATTTCAAGTTTCCAATCTCCAAAATCAAAATATCAAGTTTAGTTTTTTGCCCTTATTTGTTCCACATTTCATCCAAAATAATTCCAATCCCAATTTTATTTTATCTGCAAAATAAACTAAAACATATCAAAACGGTCATCAAACCCGAGAAATTAAACAAAATATTAGATAAAAGAGGCGGTAAATATTGTTATATTTTCCGTTCATCAATGTGTCAAAGTAATCAAGGTATTCCTTTTGTCTATAACCTTTTATGACAAGCCTTGCCTTGTACTTATCTATTGATCCATTCGGTTTCATCTTCCGTTTGAATATCCATTTGTAGCCCAATGGCTTACAACCTGAAGGAAGATCAACCAACTCCCAAGTATTGTTCTGTAGGATGGAATCAATCTCACTATTGATAGCCTCTTTCCACAAAGGTGCATATGGCGAAGACATTGCTTCTTTATAGATTTGAGGCTCATTTTCTAACAAGTATGTCAGAAAATCGGGACCAAACGACTTAGACGATCTAGCTATTTTGCTACGTCTAGGTTCGATTATCTCAACATCTGCGCGTTGATCTGATTCTTGATCAACCTGATCACTGTCTTTGACAGTATCAATCGTTCTTTTGAGAGACTATGTTATTTCTCTTTCCTTACAAGGAAACGTCTTTTCAAAAAATATCGCATTCTTTGACTCAATTATCATATTCGGATTGATGTCAGGAATCTCAGTCTTGTGCACCAAGAATCGATACGCAATACTGTTGCGAGCATATCCAATGAATATATAATCAACAGTTTTGGGTCATATTCTAACCTTCTTAGGTTTAGGAACCATTACTTTGGCAAGACACCCCCACACTTTTAGGTATTTGTAAGAAGGTACGTGAACTTTCCACAGTTCATATGGTGTCTTGTCCAATTTTTTGTGAGGAAGCTTGTTCAGAACGTAGTTCGCGGAAAGCAAGGCTTCCCCCCACAAGTTATAAGTAAATCAGAACTTGTCAACATAGTATTCATCATTTCCTTCAACGTTCGGTTTTTACGCTCAGTAATCCCATTTTGTTGAGGCGAATAAAGAGCAGTGGTTTCGTGAATAATTCCATGATTGGAACAATATTCACCAAATGGTGACACATATTCACCACCTCTATCACTCCCGATTCTCTTGATTTTCTTGCCAAGTTGATTTTCAACTTCGTTCTTATAGTGTACAAAACTCTCAATAGGTTCATCTTTGCTCCTCAGTAAATACAAATAATAGAATCTTGTGCTATCATCGATAAAAGTGACAAAATACTTTTTACCGCCTCTTGTTTGCACAATATTCATATTACACACAATATTCATAAACGTATCTCTGATGACTCATGTCGAGTCAAATAGAATCATGAAATTCACTCGCCTCATACGACAAGTCGAGTGAGATTACTCCTGAACCACTATTCGGTTCAGTCGACCAGGAACGTATCCCTGATGACTCATGTCGAGTCAAATAAAATCATGAAATTCACTCGCCTCATACGACAAGTCGAATGAGATTACTCCTAAAACACCATCTGGTTAAGTCGACCAGGGACATACCCCTAATGACTCTTGTCTAGTTAATAGAAATATGGTTTTTTCTATCTTTGTAGTACATGTCGAGTGAAATATCTCCTAAAACCACTGACTGGTTCAGTCCACATTGGAAATTCCCCATAAGCTCACACGGGTCACAAGCTAAAGATGTGAGTCCCCCTCCCTATATTATACGACATGTCGATAAAAGTTAATACCCAAAAATCCTTCGACAGTTTCAAACAAACCAAGGACACCTTCTGGGCTATTGTCGAAAGCAAAAGAAGACCTGAATTCTTCCTCCTCCCGACTGTATGACGGAATATCATGTGGATTAGCTCTAGACCAATGCCAAGATCAGTGAAATAGTTATCCATATCTTGATTCATTCGACAGATTCGAAGGTACTCCCAAAATCTAGTATTTCCAAACTTAGAGAGTAGGGGACAAACTGTAAGGGCCAAAATTGGGCTCAGGGATAAAATCGACATTTACCACAAGGCCAACCACTAAACCTGGAGCCCATTAGTAGATCCACGGGCCGCCACACGGGCCCAAAACTCGTTAACATAAAAATAGCCAACGGGCACCAGTTACGAAAATCAAGAAGAGAATCCGAATTCATAAATATCATCATGAAGTCGACGGTTTCGAATGAGAAATACGATCGTCAGTTATCATGCATAAATCACCTGAATTAAACCATCATTGAAGAAGACTCCAACGGGCAGAATAGGGACCCCGCATCAGGGAACCTATAAAAGAAGAAGACGAAGCAATAGAGAGGCATCTTCTCCTAGACACTACTTCTATCATCAAGACACTACTCCAATACACCGCCCTCACGGCTAGCAAATCTGTGGTTGAGGTATTCCATAGACCTTAACCCTTTCATCTTGAATTCATTCGCCCTTAGGCTAACTTGAGCGTCAGAGTGCCTACGGCTTCCACCATACGAGTGGGCAGTGACCTCCTCTTTCGCTCTACTCTTATTTTACAGGTTCGTTTGTGCCCCTCAGCTCACTTTCTTGATTGTGGACCTCGACCGAAATCAGTTTCCACAATTTGGCGCCCACCGTGGGGCTAACGAGCGGATTTTGCAAGAGTAAGACACACCAACAAAATAGTCAGAAATGGCCTCAAGCAATGAACAAAACCCGGATCCCTTAATGGCACAACTTGCCATGCTTCAAGAACGACTGCAAGCCCTTGAAGAGGAGAATCTAACGATGTGAAACTCCAATGACAGTCTACATAAAAAAATGGAGCAGTTATCATCCAATCCCCTGCATAATACTCAAGGTCAAACCAGTAGTCCAGATGACCAAGCAATCCAACAATCCCGCCCATGACGGATGGGCCAAACAACAATCACCAGCCTACTTCGCAAGAGCTGAACTCTCTCATCGATCCATCCCAACAAATCGTTTCCTCTATCAGAAGGGAAATGATTGAATTCAAGGAAGCAATAATGTCAAGACTACCAGGGGTAAGGCTACCAGTTAGGAAAAGTAGGGCCGGAGCAATTTCTGATACCCCGTTTGTGGAGTCAATTGTTGCTGTTGATTTGCCCCGTAAATTTAGCCCACCCGAAATGAAGCCATATGATGGATCTGCCGATCCAGACGACCACATAATACACTACAAGTACAAGATGATGTCAACCGGCTTGTCCCCAAGTCAGTGGGAAGCTGGAATGTGTAGATGCTTTGGGGAGACTCTGGTGGGACCTTCCCTTACTTAGTTCATTAACCTACCCTACAGGTCAATCGAGTCCTACCAAGAGCTAGCTGACAAGTTCGTGCAACACTTTGCAAGTTCATGCAACTTAGAAAAGACTTCAGACGACCTTAATTCTATACAGCATAGAAGGGGAGAATCATTGCGGAGCTACGTGGCCCGGTTCAACCGGGAGAGAATTACTGTCCCGGATCTCCACCAGCCTACAACAGTTGAAGCCTTCAGGAACAGACTACTTTATGACAGTGGGCTCTACAAGAAATTGACAAAGTTCCGGTGTTACACATGGACCAGGTCATGGCACGGGCCCATGTAGAAATAAGGTGGGAAGAAGATAAAAGAAATAAAAGAAGGGAAGATGTTGCGAATGCGTGAGTGGACCGAAGGCCTGCTGCTCCCAGGCGACACGATATGGATATCCACTCTCACAAGGAAGGGAGGAACCAACCAAGAGGAGAACGACGACCTTTCTACAAAAGTATTGACAGACGACAAAGGCCATACAAAAGTAGGGAGGAGCTGCGAACAGCAAACCCATGCTACCAGACTACAACTTTATGATTTCTCCCGGGGAACTGGTCTCTGTGCTTAAGAAGATGGGGAATGAAGTAAAGTGGCCTCCACGCTCCAGGGATAATTCGACCAAAAAGGACACTAGAAAGTGGTGTGAGTTCCACAAGGACTATGGCCATACGACAGCGGAATGTGTAGCTTTGAGATTAGAGGTTCTGGAGCTACTAAACAAGGGTTTCCTGAGGGATTTGCTCACTGATAAAGGGAAAGCAACATTGGCACGAAGGGACGAGAGAGATGGTCAAGGATAAATTCCAACCCCACCACCCCAATTAATAACACCGTTAATGTCATTTCAGGAGGATCGGGAATCAGTGGAGCAACATATTCGGCGGCTAAACGACATTTAAGGGCTCTGGCAAATAATACATTATATACCTCGATGTCTGTGGAAAAAGTCTTCACGGATTCGATAATAGAGTTTCCATACGACGGGGATTCACACAATTTAAATCCCCACCATGACGCTTTAGTTATTTCCATGCAGGTGGCCAACTTTATGATCAAACGAGTACTGGTCGACACAGGCTCCTCAGCTAATATAATTTTCGCAAGTGCCCTTGCTGACATGGGGGCCGAGCTGGATAAAGTAAACCGGCGGACGACAATACTGATTGGGTTTAGCGGAGAGCAAAAATTCACCATGGGGGAAATATCACTCCCAGTCTACGTAGCCGGAGTCAACAGGATGACCACATTTCTGGTCTTAGACAGCCCTTCAACCTACAACCTGATCATGGGTAGACCTTGGATTCACGACATGAGGGTTGTGTTGTCTACTTACCATCAGGTAATAAAATTCCCTACCAAGTGGGGAGTTCAATAAATTAAAGGTGATAGATTGGCGTCAAGAAGCTGCTACCAGACGACTTTGAAGGTGAAAACCCAGTCAGCATAGCAATTACAGACTGGGCCTCGTGTTCTGGAACTGACTCTACCAAATATAGAGAAGCTTGACGAGGTCCAGATTCACTCTCAGTTTACAGATCACAAAGCATTAGTTGAAGCTGACTTAGATCCCAAACTAAGGGCCGACCTAATTGAATTCTTAAAGAGGCGACACGACAGTTTTGCATGGTCTCACAAAGACATGATTGGAATCGATCCGTAGCTCATTACTCACGAATTACATGTGGATCCAGACCACACCCCAGTTAGGCAGAAAAGAAGAAAGTTCGCCCCAGAAAGGAACCGAATCATAGACGAAGAGATTCAGAAGTTATTGCAGAACGGAGCAGTTAAAGAAGTACAATTTCTGGAATGTCTTGCGAATGTTGTTGTTGTGAAGAAAAAGAATGGAAAGTGGAGAGTCTGCATCGACTTTACGGATTTGAACAAAGCTTGTCCAAAGGACTCGTTCCCACTGCCACATATCGATTCAATGGTCGACGCAACAGCAGGGCATGAGTTATTAAGCTTCATGGATGCGTATTCAGGCTACAACCAGATCTTCATGCATCCAGACGATCAAGAGAAGACAGCCTTTGTCACAAACCGAGGGATTTTTTGTTACAAGGTCATGCCATTCGGCTTAAAAAATGCGGGAGCAACATACCAAAGACTGGTCAACAAGATGTTCGACGATCAGATTGGGAAGACAATGGAGGTTTACATAGACGACATGCTGGTGAAGTCCATCAAATCGGAGCAACACCTTAATCATCTGGAAGAAGCCTTCGACATCATGGACATGTATGGAATGAAACTGAATCCTACTAAGTGTGCGTTTGGTGTAACCTCAGGGAAATTCTTGGGGTACGTTGTCACTCGAAGGGGAATAGAAGCGAATCCAGACCAGATTAGATCAATCCTCGACATTCCATCTCCTTCCAGCCCGAAGGACGTCATGCGACTGACCGGGAGGATCGCCGCGTTAAACAGGTTTATCTCCAAATCAACAGATAAGAGTTTTTTGTTCTTTTCAGCTTTGAAGAAGGCAAACAGCTTTGGATGGACTCCTGCTTGTGAGGAAACACTGAAAGGACTCAAATGGTACCTCACTACACCTCCCTTATTGTCGAAACCACACGACAATGAGCGACTCTACCTCTATTTGAGAGTTTCAGAACACGCGGTTAGCGGAGTTTTAGTGAGAGAGGAGTCAAGAACTCAACAACCAGTCTACTACGTAAGCAAAGCATTGTTGGGAGCAGAATCACGCTACCCGTTGATGGAGAAATTGGTTTTCGCCCTTGTCACAGCCGCGCGAAAACTCAGACCTTACTTTCAAGGACACCCGATCACGGTGTACACGACGTATCCTTTAAGAAGCATACTCCATAAACCAGAATTGTCAGGAAGATTGATGAAGTGGGCAATTGAACTTGGGGAACACGACATAGCTTACCAGCCTAGGATCGCCATCAAATCTCAAGCATTGGCAGATTTTGTGGCCGACTTCGCCCCAGATCTCCTTGCAGTAGCTGAAACTGAGGTCAACTCCATTCAGCCGACAATACCTTGGAAGTTAGCAGTCGACGGGTCCAGCAACAAGAAAGGCTGCGGTCTTGGAATCATGATAACTACCCCGACAGGTGACATTTTGCAACAGACAATCAAATGCGGTTTTAGAGTTACTAACAACGAAGCAGAGTACGAGGCATTGATCGCAGGGTTATTATTAGCTAAAGAACTGGGGGCTAGGGAGATAGAAGTGAAATCCGACTCTCAATTGATAGTCAACCAGATCGAAGGATCTTATCATGCCAGAGGTCAAGCGATGGCATCCTACTTACAAAAGGTAAACGATATTCGGTCGACATTTGAGAAATTTTCCATAACCCAAGTCCCAAGAAACGAAAATTCTCAAGCAGATGCATTGGCAACCCTCGGATCGACGATGGAGGGGAACAAACCACGAACAATTCCTGTAGTATATTTGTGCTGGCCGGCAATTTGGAAGGAAGAAACAGTTGTTGCAGCGGTCGATTCGGTCGACACCTGGATGACACCTATAGTCGAGTATTTACAAACAGGCTCGCTTCCAGACGACAAAGTGCAAGCCAGAAAAGTCCAGAGACAGTCTGCAAGGTTCGTTGTGTTCGACGGACAGCTGCTAAGAAGATCTTTCACAGGACCTTATTTGAAGTGCCTAACACACGACGAAGCACAGCATGTGTTGACAGAGTTGCATGAAGGGGAGTGTGGGAACCATTCTGGTGGCAGGAGCCTGGCTCTTCGAGCGCATTCGACTGGGTATTATTGGCCGACAATGAGAATTGACTCCACAGAATTCACTAAAAAGTGTGACAAATGCCAGAGATTTGCACCAGTTTCTCATCTTCCACCAGAGAGACTAAATCACATTATATCTCCATGGCCTTTTATGAAGTGGGGAATGGACATAGTAGGAAAACTCCCAACCGCGCCTGGCCAACGAGTCTACATACTTGTTATGACAGATTATTACTCAAAGTGGATAGAAGCCGAAGCATTCGCTAGAGTACGCGACAAAGAAGCTCAAACATTCGTATGGAAAAACATCATTTGTCGGTTCGGCATACCAAGAGAAATTGTGACTGACAATGGCTCTCAATTCATCAGCCATCACTTTCAAAACTTTTGCAGGAACTGGGGCATAAAGTTGAACTTTTCGACACCACGCTTTCCACAAGCAAACGGTCAGGCCGAATCGTCCAACAAGACAATCATGAACACCTTGAAGAAGAGGTTGGAGAAGACTAAGGGCGCATGGGCGGATGAACTACCAGGGGTGTTATGGTCATACAGGACAACGGTGAGGTCTTCGACAGGCGAAACTCCTTTCGCATAGCATTTGGAACGGAAGCAGTCATTCCAACTGAAGAAGTCATCCCTTCAACACGCTACCAATGGCTCAACGAAGAAAACAATCAACGACTGATGAATTTCAATCTCGACACGATTGAAGAGACAAGAGACCGAGCTTCCATTCGACTGGCCGCTTATCAACAAAGGATGGCCAGATACTTCGACAAAAACGTCAGGAGTAGGACTTTCAAGGCTGGAGATTGGGTCCTACGGAGAGTGTTCCAGAACACCAAGGAAATTGGAGACGGGAAGTTGGGTCCAAATTGGGAAGGCCCTTACCTCGTCACGAAAGTTGTCGGGAAAGGAGCCTACAAGCTACAGACTATGGAGGGGACTCTCGTGCGCAACAGTTGGAACGCGGTGCATCTTAAGCGATTCATCCGGTAACACTTATGTTTGTGGTTTGTTTGTTTGCAATTTTATTTTCTGTTAGTAGTTTTAAGAATGAAATAAGGAAATCTGTTGAAGTCGTTCGACTAATTGCAATAAAAGTTTGTTCATTAAAATATCAGTCGACATTTGTACAACAAATCAAAAGACCGTTCAATAGAATATCATACGACATATTTGACACATACAAAACTCGATTGTTCGATTAAGGCTTTCCGCCTTCCTGTTAAAACACTAATTCAAACTTCATACAAAAATTCAAAGTTAATTTCAAACCCTTAAACTTCTTAGACATTGTCTGGTGCTTCGTCGGTAGCCGTAGGAAGATTGGCGGGAACATCATCTTGAGTTTCGACAGCTTCCGAAACGACTTCTTCTCCCTCTAAATGTTTTTCGACCTCTTCCGTTTCAACAACAGCAAGTGCATCTGGTTCCACCTCATCCTTCTTCGACTCGACCTCCAACCCTTTCTCCTCACCATCGTCCTCCGTCGAAGAAGAGATACCGGCCTCACGCCTTTCATATTCTCTAATCCACTTCTCAGGCTTCCAGTCTACGTGTTTTCCAGCTACGAATTCCCTCATTAAATCGCATCTGTTTCTCATCATGGAGTCGATGGCGATGTCCTCCATTTGCTCTAACAGTAATTCTTTTCTTTCTTTACATTCTCGAAACCTTCTTTGTAGCTGTCGATTGTCAGCTCGGCCGTTTATTTCTCCAAACTCAAAGCAGCCTTAACTTCCTTCAGTTCTTTCTCAAGTCCTATTTCCTTCCTTTGAGAAGCGACCAGCCCGGACTTCAGCTCTGATGACTCCTTCCTCACCACCGACAATGATTTCTCCAACTCCTTGATTCTCCTTTGATTGGATTCCACATTTTTCCGCATGAATAGACTACATTCCAGTGCCTGATGAAGTCGAGTCAGAACATCATTCGACCAAAAAAAACAGTAGCTCTACTCACTTGATAATTTAACGCGATGGCTTTCTTCATGGCCTCCACCGGGCCAATTTGTGCCAACCTTACTTCATCCCCTTCAAGAAGAAGCCCTTCCACGAATGAGTCAATGCTTGAAGGGTCAGATATTGCAGTCGACTCTCGTGGAACCTTTAAGATGAGGTTATCAGAGTCCTCTTCCACTTCCGCTTCAGCGACAAACTTCCTTTTCTTCCCCGCAGAAATCGTTGCAGTCGACTTCACTTTCTCTGCGGCACCCTGACTTGAAACAACTTCTCTTGTTGAGGCCCAGCCTCTTTTTCAGCCTCTAACTCTTTTTTCTTCAGCTTCCTTGACTTCTTTCGGCTCTTCATTTCGTCGAGTGAGGCTATGGTGAATGGCCCAGTCATCATTTCCTCTGCGCATAAAAATTCTTCGGGTTTTAGGGGCTCTCGATATCTATATCCTCCATATAACTTTTGACACGACCATCTACAATTTATCACGGACAAAACGTCGTTACATGAGGCCAGAACCTTACCTTCTTCTCAATGATAGATTTCCTTCCACAACGGAGTCGACCTTAACCTCTTTTCCGTTAAAATAGTTTTGCAGTCCATTTTTTCGGCCGAAAGGGACAGAATGGCTTTGGTGTTGGAGATTGTACGTGCAGTCGTGATGAATGACTTGTTTCGTAGAGGATCTGCAACAGCAAGAACATGGTTAATCAAAGACACAAGTATGACTCAAAGATTGAAATTAAGCAAAAGTACGTTACTCACTCGACAAACACCAAAATTCTGGGATTCGACCAGCCCCGGTCGATCCAAATATACCCTCACCCTTTGCAAAGAAATAATAAGACTGCCAATTTCCCCTATCATTAGTCGGCAATCCAGTAACTAAATGCGTCTTTCTCTGACGAAGGATCAATGTATATCTTCCTTTCTCCTTCAAATGCTCCTTCAGGTAGTACGTCTCTAAAACATCATTTACCTCAAAAAGTACTCCCAATTCGAAAGACAAACATTCAATCGACAATAAAATCCTCCACGCATTCGGCATCAGCTGTGAAGGAGCAACTCCGAAATGATCCAAAACCTCCCAAACCAGTCTCGGAATAGGAAACCTCAGCCCTACAAAAAATGGACGTACGTAGAATCTCATCCACCCAGGAACCTTGTAATCGATTCTTTCATTCGACGAAGGCACCCGGAGTTCCAAAGAATTAGGGAACCTATACATACAGCTGAGTTCCATCAACACTTTCCCAGTCATTCGACTTGCAGGATTTTTTGATAGTAAGTTAGTAGGTTCACTCGTACATGGAAATTCACTCGGCTCCCCAACTGCGGGCAAAGACCTTAATGGTATAGCCTCAGTAGGGGTTTCTTGAGAAGGCCTAGCCAAGGTAACTACGCCACCCTCGATCAACTCCTGGTACGACCAATCTTTGTACTCTACATCCTCCTTGGTCTCACTTGATGATTCCTTGGTTTCACTTGACGACTCGACATAACTATCAATCTTGGCACCTAAGCTGCCTAAAGATTCTCCACTCGACATCTTCCAAACGACAAGCATAAAAACAACTAAACTCCCTAGTAACCTACCTCCTAAAGATCAAAACCCACAAACACAAGTTTAAAACAAATCACACAAACCTAAAGATCAAACAGCCTAATTTACCTAAGAACAGCTTGAATAATCACTATGAATGTTTAAAGAAATGAAGAACAAGAGGAAGATTTCGAAGAATACCTTGAAACACTTGAGAGCACTCCTTACTCGACTTCCGAATATGGCGAAATGAAACACCCAAAGCTCCTTTATACACGCTACTTAAAATTTGGCGCCAAAATTCCCGCCAAATGGACGCCTCGTTATTTACATTAGGTTTTACTGCATCTAATGACACGTGGAAAATCCAGAATCCTTCTATCGGGTATCGTCGAATGGAGAAAAGAATTACAATCAGGCTCGTCACAATTAGATGTTGTGCACTCGCCACAACGCCGATAAAATTCATTTGTGTCTTCCCCGTTTGACACGACAACATCAGAAATCTAAATACATGTAATGTACTCATCAAGTCAGAGGTTGATTCGACCTTTAAGCAACCACTTTTTCGAGTTGTTTGATCATTCGACACCACCTCAAACGTAAGATCAATACCCTTGGAATATCGATTCGACACAACATCTATACAAGGCTTGACGCAGTATCTACTCGCCATTCGACTTAACACTTAATAAGATATAGGTACCATAGTAGCGACCTCTCGACACGACAATCTTGGAATTCACTCGCCTCATACGACAAGTCGAGTGAGTTTACTACTGAACCACCATCTGGTTCAGTCGACCAGGGACATGCCCCTGATGACTCATGTCGAGTCATAGAATCATGGAATACACTCGCCTCATACGACAATCGAGTGTGATTACTCCTGAACCACCATCTGGTTCAGTCGACCGGGGACATCCCCCAGATGACTCATGTCGAGTCATAGAATCTTGGAATTCACTCGCCTCATACGACAAGTCGAGTGTGATTACTCCTGAACCACCATCTGGTTCAGTCGACCAGGGACATGCCCCTGATGACTCATGTCGAGTCATAGAATCATGGAATACACTCGCCTCATACGACAAGTCGAGTGAGATTACTCCTGAACCACCATCTGGTTCAGTCGACCAGGGACATACCCATGATGACTCATGTCGAGTCATAGAATCATGGAATACACTCGCCTCATACGACAAGTCGAGTGTGATTACTCATGAACCACCATCTGGTTCAGTCGACCGGGGACATCCCCCAGATGACTCATGTCGAGTCATAGAATCTTGGAATTCACTCGCCTCATACGACAAGTCGAGTGTGATTACTCCTGAACCACCATCTGGTTCAGTCGACCGGGGACATCCCCCAGATGACTCATGTCGAGTCATAGAATCTTGGAATTCACTCGCCACATACGACAAGTCGAGTGAGATTACTCATGAACCACCATCTGGTTCAGTCGACCGGGGACATCCCCCAGATGACTCATGTCGAGTCATAGAATCTTGGAATTCACTCGCCACATACGACAAGTCGAGTGAGATCACTCCTGAACCACCATCTGGTTCAGTCGACCAGGAACATATCCCTGATGACTCATGTCGAGTCATAGAATCACGAAATTCACTCGCCTCATACGACAAGTCGAGTGAGATTACTCATGAACCACTATCTGGTTCAGTCGACCAGGAACATATCCCTGATGACTCATGTCGACTCAAATAGAATCATGAAATTCACTCGCCTCATACGACAAGTCGAGTGAGATTACTCCTGAACCACTATCTGGTTCAGTCGACCAGGAACGTATCCCTGATGACTCATGTCGAGTCAAATAGAATCATGAAGTTCACTCGCCTCATACGACAAGTCGAGTGAGATTACTCTTGAACCACTATTCGGTTCAGTCGACCAGGAACGTATCCCTGATGACTCATGTCGAGTCAAATAAAATCATGAAATTCACTCGCCTCATACGACAAGTCGAATGAGATTACTCCTAAAACACCATCTGGTTAAGTCGACCGGGGACATACCCCTAATGACTCTTGTCTAGTCAAATAGAAATATGGTTTTTTCTATCTTTGTACTACATGTCGAGTGAAATATCTCCTAAAACCACTGACTGGTTCAGTCCGCATAGGAAATTCCCCATAAGCTCACACGGGTCACAAGCTAAAGATGTGAGTCCCCCTCCCTACACTATATGACATGTCGATCAAAGTTAATACCCAAAAAGCCTTCGACAGTTTCAAACAAACCAATGAAACCTCCTGGGCTATTGTCGAAAGCAAAAGAAGACCTGAATTCTTCCTCCTCCCGACTGTATGACGGGACATCATGTGGATTAGCTCTAGACCAATGCCAAGATCAGTGAAATAGTTATCCATATCTTGATTCATTCGACAGATTCGAAGGTACTCCCAAAGTCTAGGATTTCCAGACTTAGAGAGTAGGGGACAAACTGTACGGGCCAAAATTGGGCCCAGGGATAAAATCGACATTTACCACAAGGCCAACCACTAAACCTGGAGCCCATTAGTAGATCCACGGGCCGCCTCATGGGCCCAAAACTCGTTAACATAAAAAGAGCCAACGGGCACCAATTACGAAAATCAAGAAGAGAATCTGAATTCATAAATATCATCATGAAGTCGACGGTTTCGAATGAGAAATACGATCGTCAGTTATCAGCATAAATCACCTGATTAACCATCATTGAAGAAGACTCCAACGGGCAGAATAGGGACCCCGCATCAGGGAACCTATAAAAGAAGAAGACGAAGCAATGAGAGGCATCTTCTCAGACACTACTCCTATCATCAGACACTACTCCAATCACTGCCCTCACGGCTGCATCAAACACAACTCTAACTAACACCGAAACACTACTATAGACATCTTAAAAGCACCTAGACATCATCAAAGACACTACCCTTACTCAAGACCTATGATACCATCACGCCTTCCTCTAGCAATCTGTGGTTGAGGTATTCCATATACCTTAACCCTTTCATCTTGAATTCATTCGCCCTTAGGCTTCTTGAGCGTCGGATTACCTACGGCTTCCACCACACAGTGGGCAGTGACCTTCTCTTTCGCTCTACTCTTGTTTTGCAGGTTCGTTCGTGCCCCTCAGCTCACTTTCTTGATTGTGGACCTCGACCGAAATCAGTTTCCACATATGTACAAGTTCCATGGGTTCAGAACTTCGTTCTATGGAATGAAATGATGTTCTATGCATTTTTGCTTCAACACATGCCTCACACTTATGTTGGCTATCAATTGCAAATTTAGGTATAAGGTCTATGTTAATTAATTTACGCATTGTATCATAATTAACATGTCATAACCTCTCATGCCATATATTTTGTGACTCGATAATATAAGCAGAAGTTGTAGCTTTATTAATATCACTGTGTCGATTGACAATCATTATATTGAATTGAAAAGGCCCTCAGTGAGGTATCATTTTCCTACATACACAACATTTTTGGTCAATACAAATTTATCAGAAACAAATACAAGCAAATTTATCAGAAACAAATACAAGCTTAAAACCAGTCTTGCTAAGGAGAGAGCCCGAGACCAAATTCTTCCGAATATTTGGAACATGTAATACATTCTTCAATGTAAGCTCATTTCCGGATGTCATCTTCATAACCATTGTACCATGTCTAACCACTCTAGAGGTAGACGTGTTTCCCATTGTCAGATGGTCGCAAAAATCAACCTTCTGATACGAGGAAAACATCTTGCTATCTGCACATATATGATGAGTAGCCCCAGTGTCTACCCACCATTCTCTCGGATTCTCAACCAAGTTGGCTTCAGTTACCACTGCTGAAAGGTTCATCTCTGAGATCTCTTCAGTCAGCTGCTCATCTTCAGTGACATGGGTCTCATTTTTCTTTTTCTTGCCCTTGTCCCGAGACTTCTTGTTTCTGCAGTCCTTTGCCATATAACTGCTCTTTTCACAGTTGTAGCAATTCCCCTTAAACTTCTTGTTAGCCTGGGAAGAATCAGCTCCACTGTTCTTTCTCTTCTTGCTACCCTTTACACCCTCGACGATGTTGGCCTTAGACTCCATAGTGTTGTAGCTGGACTTCTCGGACTTTCTGTTGTCCTCTTCGATCCTCAGTTGAACTCCAAGGTCTTCAAGGTTCATCTGATTCTTCTTGTATTTCAGATAGCTCCTGAAGTCCTTCCATGATGGAGGTAACTTTTCAATTATGGTGGCAACTCGAAACGTCTCATAGAGTTTTATTCCTTCATCCAGTATTTCATGAATGATCAATTGCAGTTCACCCAACTGAGACATTACTGTTCTTAAATCTACCATTTTGTAGTCCAGGAACCTACCCACAATAAATTTATTTGCCCGACATCCTCGGTTTTGTATTTCTTCTCGAGAGATTCCCAGAGAATCTTCGCAGAAGACATGCCTTGGTACACATTGTACAGGGTATTGTCAAGTCCACCCAAAAGGTAGTTCTTGCACAAGAAGTCATTAGACGACCATGTCTCTTCTCGGAGTTGCTTGGCTGTTACCGATTCACCCTCCACAGGACCCGGGGGATCTTTGAGGTACTTAGCCAACTGGAGAGTTGTCAGGTAGAACAACATTTTGCTCTGCCACTGTTTAAAGTTTGCCCCACCAAACTTTTCCAGCTTTTCTCCATGAGAGACCGATATTGTGATGTTTCCGCTAGCAATATGTAACTGGAAAAAATCAACAAGGGTCAATAAGTCTACAAAAGACAAATTGTACAACAATCAACAAATGATCTTGTTCAAATGATATACCAAGTATCCACTCGTTGTTCTATTGGACAATAGTACCAATAAAAACAAGTCTTTGAATTTCCGACTAAGGTTTCTTATGATAAGTAAATAAATGAATATTCCCAAAAGACGAGAGAAGTCCGGAGTAACCACTTAAATCTCTGACCACTTAGGCTCTTATCGCCTTTTTGACAGAATATCCTTTAAATACTTCCTCAATATATGTGTAGATATATGTGTATGTATTA
Organism: Zanthoxylum bungeanum; assembly: GCA_019454045.1. Lineage (NCBI taxonomy): Eukaryota > Viridiplantae > Streptophyta > Magnoliopsida > Sapindales > Rutaceae > Zanthoxylum > Zanthoxylum bungeanum. The sequence continues at coordinate 7,444 of SKCR01011524.1, read as the reverse complement.
ATCAAGATTGATGGAATTACTTGTGTATAATTACACTTTAAATTCTCAATCAAGTATGCAACACACAATTTATTTTCAACTTTATCACTATGTGTATGCTTGTGATAATTGAACAACCTAATATTAACTTAAATCTATATTACCAAGATTATTGTGATACAGTATATGATCTTACTAAGTTAATATTATGAATAATTAGATTAATCTAAGTCTATTTCAGTTTAGAAACACTTCCAGGACTAGATTCGTTAGTGTCACATTCGTATCTACGTTCGAACGAGACTGTCCAGTATGTGCACGTTCGTGTAGCATTCGTAAACGCGTTCGAACGATATGTTCCAGAGAGTTCACATTCGTGTAGCGTTCGAGAACGCGTTCGAACTAAGTGTTCCAGAGAGTTTACGTTCGTGTAGCGTCCGAGAACGCGTTCGAACGGACTATTCCAGAGAGTTTACGTTCGTGTTGCGTTTAGGACGCGTTCGAACGTTCTAAGTCAGAAGACTTGCGTTCGAGTTGCGTTTGAATACGTGTTCGAACGTTCTAAGGCAGAAGGCTTGCGTTTGAATACGCGTTCGAACGTTCTTACGAAAATTCAGATTTTAGCCTTTGCGTTCGTCGTGCGTTCGAACGCCTACGTATTTTTCATGCACAGACTATATTTTTCCAGAAAATTTTCTTATCTAAGCATGCAAATTTCTATCTAACAATACTAAAGTAATAAGTTCTTAAGATTGTTGGTTATATAGTGTCATTAAACGTAAATTAACATGCATCATAACAAATCAAAACCAGAAAACTTGAAATATAAAGAAAAACCCTAAAACTTGAAATATAAAGAAAAACCTGGAAAAAATGAAACCGGATCCAAGTCGAGATCTCTCTGTCCTTAAGAACTTATTAGCTCCTGTCACGGTGCTCTACGGATGCAATGTGGCTAATGTTCTTCCATGATTCCTTGGATACTATTTGTTTAAGGGGTACTCCTTAACAAGTTTTTGAACTTGGAATATGTAGAAACTCTCTCTAAAAACAAAACAAATGAAATGTGACTCGCAAAAATTCGGATGGAATCTAATCATCGAAAATGAACATGGAGGTCTCATTATAAAGGCATGGAAGAGTGCCTTAAGGGCACCCTTTGAGTTGGGGTGCAACCCTCCAAAGGTTATACCCCTCACATGTGGAGCCTATAAGCATGTTATTCTCAATTGGAGGACATGTCCCTACAGGATACCATCCAAGGGATATGTCTCTCCTCCATCCAAATAATAATAATTGAAAATTTACAACAATATGAGGCACCTTTGGGGATATTTAGATATGATTTTGTCCCAATCAAATCAACCTTAAACCAATCACAAACGAGTTTTCTACAGCCCCAAATTTTCTAGCAAAAATCAGAATTCCAACAACCTTTAATTCGCGCGAATTGCACTTGGAGAAACAAGTGCTTGTTGTTTGTTAAATTATTATTTTTTCAATGATAGATTTGATGTGGAGAAAAGTTTTCGGATTTATGTTGGGATAATTGAATCAAATGAGGGCTCTAAAATCTAAATGGTGGGAACGAACAATTGTATTCAATTAACATAAATTTAGTAGGGGATATTTTTCGTAATAAATTATTTTATTAAAATTTGAGGGTCGAAAAAAAGGCCCACCCTTTTTCACCAATTGCTTGCCTTTTGCCCTCCAAAGTCCAAAGTGCTGGTGATTACTTGAAAACAAAAACAATAACAAAAAAGGCGAATAGATCATCGACTGGCGTCGTAGGTACATCCGGTGGCCATGGAAACGGAAACCTCAAATAAAGAAGATGCGCCTGTTTTTCTCGACCGCAGTGGTCGAGCAACCAGAGGAAAAAGGTTTTATTTATTTTTTTTTGCAAATTTGAATTTGAAGTTATTATGGTTGTGCAACTCTTTCTTTTTAACCTAAATGAGCAAAAAAAAAATGTTTGCAGAATGAACAAGTTGCTTGATGAGGAAATTGAAGACGATGAGCTGTTTGGAATCAGGATGCTCTTAAGATGTACCTAATCCTCACTCATTTGCTTTCTTATATAATTAGTTTTCCTCTTTACTAATTTCCTGCTGTTCATATATTTTTATCAATTTTTTTTTATTTTTTTATTTGGTGAGTGAATTTGATTCCTGCATTTTAGTGCCTGTTTGTGGAAAGCACTTCCATTATAACTGCTTTTACCAAATTACCTAAAACTTCTTTCTGGATTCCCACTAATCCGAATGCTTCTTCAATAAGCACTTCAAGTTATTTTCTTACTCAAAATATATGCATCGCATTCCAGCAGATTCTTTTGGCTTTGCTGTGTCACTAGCACTTTGAATTGCACCTTTCTTTGCCTTTCCTCCTAATAATTGTTATTGATCTATGTAAGAATGATGTTCCTTTATTTTGTATGTTTTCTCAGGAAGAGAACGATGATAATTATAAAGAAGAGCCTGAGGTTGCTGATGAGTTTGATAGTGACTTTGATGAAGACGTGAGTAATTGTGCTGTAGTATTAAGATTCATACATGTAATTGATGTTGTCATGTTGCAATTTTTATGTTTATTGTCTAATTTGACTTATTTTGTTGTTGTTAGGAGCCTGAGCCTGATGACGAAGGAGAAAACGAAGTAGATGAAAGGTTTAGCTTCTCTTTGTTACACTAAAATGAATAATTTTAAGATATCAATTTTGGTTGCATTCCTGAAAATTAATTTTTCTTTTAGGGTGCGGACAAAGAAACGACTAATATATCCTGGAAAGCCTTCGACAAAGAAGAAAAAGAAAAAAAAAATTCTTTCAAATCTAGATAGTCCTGACAATGACAATAAATCAACTGAACACTCTACCCTTCCTGAAAATCATGATGTCCCTGACGATGCAGAAGGTGAGAGAATAATCAGAAAGTCAACGAGAACAGCAGTGATAGTTAGACAAGCTGAGAGAGATGCTATACGTGCAGCTCTGCAAGCAACAATGAAGGTTTCTGTCTATTGGAGTGTTCTTTCTTTTAGAGTTGATACATTTTACTTCTTTTATATATTTTTCTGTTTCACATACTCACAGAAGAGTTTGACCATGTTTTTTTTGAAGCCTTCTTGAGTTGTTTTCATATAATGACCGTATGTGCATGTCACACATGCGCAACTGTCTCTTTGTCATTGGGAGTTTGGAATTGTTAAACCTCTTAAAGAGTTTGAAAACTGGATTATGTGGGGAAAATCAATTCTAGATTTACATGTCTAATGTGCATGGGATATCTGATCTGTTGAGTAATGAGTAGCTTTTCACAAGCGTGGACATCTTATCAAGATTTAGCGCTCTCGGTTGTGCATCTAATCCTAGAGTTCTCTATACAATTTTTATTCTTTGATTCATATCCGTAGTTACGAATATCTATTTCAGATTGTGATAGATGTGCATACTGCACCTTTGTGTCTTTTTTATTTATCTTTTTAGCGCTCTCGGTTGTGCATTTAATCCTAGAGTCCTCTATACAATTTTTATTCTTTGATTCATATCCGTAGTTACGAATCTCTATTTCAGATTGTGATAGATGTGCATACTGCATCTTTGCGTCTTTTTTATTTATCCTTTTAGGGATCAAGTTGCATATGTGTACATGATTTAGCACCACCTTGCAGAGTTTGGTAGGAATTGAACAAACTTCATGAACTCGATGAGTCCTGCAGAACTTGGTTGTAAAGTCTGTGAATACTGAATCTTCTGAAAGTTTTAGTACATCTGAACCGGAGATTAAACAACTAAGAAAAACGTGAAAATAATATGCTTGTTTATTTGTATATGACTATGTCTGTAACACCCTCATGTTTACTTGAAGACCGACTACACAAATCGGTTTCTACAGATATTTATTTACTCAAGTAGTTTAGTAGACTACTTTATTCAAATTGACCAGCAGCGTATTATTAAGGGCAGTTTTAAAAATTCATCTCATTCTGGGCATATTCACGAATCATGTTACTATTTAGAGAAAGCATATTCCTTTAAATAACGGGTTTGTATAGTATTTTTATGATGATAAAATATTAAGCACAAATTTATTGCTGTAATGCTTGTTATACTCTACCTTCTTTGTAGCCAATAAAAAGGAAAAAGGAAGGTGAGGAGAAGAGGATGACTCAAGAAGAGATGCTCCTGGAAGCAGCACAAACAGGTTAGTAAGTTAGTTATAACTGTCAATAGTAGATAATATTGTATCTGGATTTATAAGAAACTTGTTGCGAACCATTTCCTATATGATCTCAACTTCAACAGTGTGACTGTACTTCCTGTTTTTGTAGAAATCATGAACTTGAGGAATTTAGAACGTGTTTTAGCTAGGGAGGAAGAAGTTAAGAAAAGAGCAATAGTGCATAAAGCTGTCTTTAGCGGGCCACAAATACGGTATTTGTCAAAGGATGGTAAGTGTTCCTTCGTAAGTTATTGATCTAAGTGCTCCAACCATCGACTTTGGCAATACCCTTGGTCAGTATTGGGACAATATCATGCTTATCTATACTTTTTCTTGTAGGTTGTTCATATCTGGAATTCAGCAAGGGAGCGTCCTTCCAGTCAGGGCTGTCAACCACATCGGTTCCTTGTAAGTTGACCATGCCTAAGGTGAATATCAGCGAATTTTTGCTAAAATTCTGGTGTAGCATCCACTGAAAATGTGCTTAATGATCAATCATTTTCTTTTGTTTTGTTAATGATCAATTCAATGAATATTTTGATCTATTTGGTTTTCTAATTTTATGGGATCATTTTCTTTTCTTTATTTGAGTTGGAGTAGGATTTATTTCCCTTTCAGATAAAGATTTCTTTTAAATATTGACAGAAGATTGCACTTGCATATACTGTGTAGATTAGGATTTTCTACTTCTTTCAGGATTATGGCCACTATAAGTAAGATCTGTTTCTTTTGTCTTAGATAACATGAATAAATTGATAATATTGAGTTTATTGCTCCTAAATTATTCTGATTTCCTCCGAATCTTCCTCCCTTTCCTCCTTTTTATTTGTTTGCTACCATTGGGTTCTGCAACCTGCTGAGCACATGACCTTAGATCCCTTCCATTATTGATGACTTCCCTCTTCCGAACCTGGAGTTGTAATGATATGATTTGTTGCACTTTGGATGTGCATGACGATTGTTTCTATTGTGCTTGACATGGAATTTAGATACCAACTTATATTTTATTGAGGTGATGCCACTGTGTAAAACTAGGGTCCCTAGGATGCCTTTTCAGGTAGGTGTATTCAATCTAGAGTTTATAAGATTATTTTGTATCTTAAAAGTGTATGGATATTCAATTAGGATTTAAAAAGTTCTTTAAAATCTTGTTGTATTCAATTTGAATTTTAAAATGTCTTTTAAAATATGGAGATATTCAAAAGTACATTGATTCTTAAGGATTTCATTAAATGATGGATTGTGAAGTATTTTAAGTGTGTTTTTTAAACTAAAAAGTTCATTGTGAAATCTACTGTTTGCCCAAAAGATTTGACAAATCTCTTTATTTTCTTACGAACCAAGGTACGATTCCCCTCGTTTTTTTTTTTTTTTTTGCTTTCTGTTTTTGTTTCAGAATCTTCGTTTTTATCATATTAGCTAATAAACCCTATCTTTAAACATGTTAATTTGATGTATATATGTGAAGTTTTCCTATAAACCACATTCAAATAAAATTATATTATTAATTAATGTTAAATTTGAATTATACTATGTTCTTGTTATATGTGTAGTTTAAGTACATTAATTATAATTCCGTGTTAAAAGTACGTTAATTAAATTATTTTTGTCTACTAAGAAAGTTTAAAGGATTTCGCGGGAGAGGAATGATGACTTTTCAAATAATTGGAGGACGATTGATATGAACTTCAGCCTTAAGTAATTCTTTATTTGAGTATCCTTGGGCGAGGGCTATAGCTCTAGTATGTTCTTAATTATTTATTAAGAGATAGGAATATACACATTGAATCCTCCCCAGAGCCGACAATGTGGAAGCCTCGAGCACTGAGCCATCTTTAAATAGGAATATGAACTTCAGCCTTGAGTAATTTTGTGTGGAGTGGGGCGTTTATTTTTGCTAACCCAACTAGTCCTTGGGGGAGGTAAGGGTAAAATTTATTTGGGCTTGCCCATCCCCTTATCTTTAGGAAAAAAAGGTGGGAATACTTATCCACAAATTCTGTGATCTTGATTGGAGATAGTTTGGTCAATTAATTTGTTGAACTCTGGGCATTAATAATTGTTTGGTCATAGAGGAAACTACAAATTCTGTGAACTTGATTGGGTACATTTGACTCGTATTTGATGGCTTGCTAATATTATCTTTTTTCCCCTTCTGTTGGATCTCCTTGAGATATGGACAATTTTTCTATTAAAATAATTTTTATTCTATTGTTAATCAAATTTTCATTTTCATTTTCTATTTATGTTATTAAAAATATCCATAGACTTGTTAAAATCTAAAGAAATCCTAATAGAACAAATCTTTAAAATCAGTGAGAGTGAGATAAAATTAAAACAATCCATGGATTTGGATTATATAAAAATCTAACACAGTCAATTAAAAACTTAATTGAATACAACCTGTTGATGGTGTTTTCAGGCACTATGGTATTTAAAACAGCACGACAAGGGTAAAAGGGTAATTCCCTTCTTGGGTGAGATCACTAAACACCGACCCGACCCATAAAAAGCCAGCAGTAAGGGCCTGAGCGTTTTACAATAAAATACCGACCACAACATGAAGATACCGAGCACTTGATGATCGGCAACCGAGCACTTGAATTCAAGATGACGGGCAATTATCAGATCGGCAGAAGCATTCTCAGATCAAATAACCATTATGACCGACCTCATGGAGACCGAGCATATGGCGAGGCGTGCTCTGGAAGGTGACACCCTATTCTTGTGGATAAGATGACAAGTTACCCTATTTTCATGGGGAAAACTGGTGAGACAGAGTCCTAGTGGGATAAAGGAGGTAAAAGTAGTTGTTGACTAGGAATCCTTATGGGAAAAAGAAATTGTTTCAACTAGGAAACCTCATACTAAGAGGAATCTGATTCCTTCACTATTATAAATAGAAGGGTAGAGTATGTGTAAAGCATCAGAAAAAAAACTTGTAAAAGACACAAGAAATACGAGTTTCAAGTAATAAAAGTATAGTCCTGTTTGTGCCCGTTGACGTAGGTCGGACAAACATCCACCGAACCACGTTAAAACTCCTTGCTTGATTGACGCATTATCTATCTTCTGCTAAGTTTGCCTTTGGTCCCCCATAACCAAACAAATTTACTATTGAGGGAGGATTGTCTCGGGAGTAATATTCTCATATTGCCCTGAGACCAAAATCAGCCGTCAACACAACCTAACACTGTCAATTAAAAACTTAATTGAATACAACCTCCCAGTCTGTTGAA
>SKCR01011523.1:0-51156 GCA_019454045.1 Zanthoxylum bungeanum | reverse complement strand
TGTTTTGGTGTAATTTTCGGTGGTGTTAGGGTAAGGATCAAGGGAGTGATATGCTTGTGATGTCTAGTATTTCTTGCTATAATTCTTGTGTGAATTGTGTGTATGAGCTAGAGAGATTGGAGAGGGGGGATGGCTAGGTTATGGGTTGTTTATATAGAGAATGGCTAGGGCTTCACCTTGTCTCACAAGGAAGAGATTTGGTTTCCAAATAAGGAGAGATGAGAAGGCATATACAAGATTGAGGGGGGATAAAATATTTTAATTTAGGAAGTCAACTAATTTAAATTGGTGTATATCTTATTGAATTAGGAAGTCAAATATTTGATTGGTTTTAATTGGTTAGGATTGATTTTAATTAGGCAAATCTTATTTTTAGTTTTAGTATATAATATATTTGATTTATTTATATTAGGCATGATTTTATTTTATGTTTTATTTAATTGGTAAATGATTTAAATATTTTATTTAATGTTTAATATTTATTTATTTAATTTGGGATGTGTTTTATGGGCTTTGGGGGGCCAATGGGCTGGGGTGTGAGGCTAGCAGCAAAACCAGAATTACCGGCTCCGTTCGAACGCCTCCTCGCACGCGTCACGAACGTCCGCAATCTGCACGAGGTTCGAACGGAGGAACGAACGCAGCACCAACGAAGACAGTGAACTTGTGGAATGAACTTGATGACATACTTATTCCGAATTTCCCCTTCCGACCTCCGTTTCCCGCAATATCCTTAGCTAAAAAGGTAGTGCCTCCAATTGAGACTCATCATCGGGTTTCACATGCGAAAATGCAATGCCTACAATCGCCCCCACTTTGATGGGACTTGTGCAGTGTGTGACTTTGAACAATCCTATCAAAGTTATGCAATGCATTTTTACTTACCTGGCTTGGCTGCCGCCTCAGGTTGAGTTGATACTGCAGCGGACCTCGATCCTGGGATGCGTCCCAATAACTGCAACTGACAACGGGGGCACCTTGACCCTGGGCACCTCGACCCAACACCGCTGACTATAGGGACCTCGCCCTCGAACTGATGATGTAGTGGGCACCTCGACCCTGGGTACCTCGACCCGGAACTACAACTGACAACGGGGGCACCTCGACCCTGGGCACCTCGACCCAACACCGCTGACTATAGGGACCTCGCCCTCGAACTGATGATGTAGTGGGCACCTCGACCCTGGGCACCTCGACCCGAAACTACAACTGACAACGGGGGTACCTCGACCCTGGGCACCTCGACCCAACACCGCTGACTATAGGGACCTCGCCCTCGAACTGATGATGTAGTGTGACTTGGAGCCTCGCTCCTCAGCTGATACGGGCCTTGCTCTTTTCCTTCTTCATCACCTGGCTAGCCAACTGCCACTTGACTTTCCACGTGTTTGAGTTGATTTGGGTGGTGAGGTGCTGCGACCCCTGGTTCATTCCCGAACCGTGTTGTGATGTGGTTCATTCCCGAACCGTTACTGTAAGGTGGTCCATTCTCAAACCGTTACTGTGAGTTGGTCCATTCCCGAACCGTTACTGTGAGGTGTTCATTCCCGAACTGTTACCGTGAGATGTCCATTCCTGAACTGTTACTGTAAGGTGGTCCATTCCCGAACCGTTACTGTGAGTTGGTCCATTCCGAACCGTTACTGTGAGGTGGTCCATTCCCGAACCGTTACTGTGAGGTGTTCATTCTCGAACTGTTACCGTGAGATGTCTATTCCCGAACTGTTACTGTAAGGTGGTCCATTCCCGAACTGTTACTGTGAGTTGGTCCATTCCCGAACCGTTACTGTGAGGTGTTCATTCCCAAATTGTTACTGTGAGTTGGTCCATTCCCGAACCTTTACTGTGAGGTGTTCATTCTCGAACCGTTACTGTGAGTTGGTCCATTCCCGAACCGTTACTGTGAGGTGCTCATTCCCGAACTGTTACTGTGAGTTGGTCCATTCCCGAACCGTTACTGTGAGGTGCTCATTCCCGAACTGTTACTGTGAGTTGGTCCATTCCCGAACCGTTACTGTGAGGTGCTCATTCCCGAACTGTTACTGTGAGTTGGTCCATTCCCGAACCTTTACTGTGAGGTGTTCATTCTCGAACTATGCTTCCATTCTTGGAGTCCCATTCCCGGCTTGTTCATTCCTGAACTGTATTTCCATTCTCGGAGTGCCATTCTCGGCGTACTCATTCTCGAGCTGTCCATTCCCGGACTATATCTCCATTCTCGGAGTGCCATTCTCGGCGTGCTCATTCTCGAGCTGTCCATTCCCGGACTATATCTCCATTCTCGGAGTGCCATTCTCGGCGTGCTCATTCTCGAGCTGTCCATTCCCGGACTATATCTCCATTCTCGGAGTGCCATTCTCGGCGTGCTCATTCTTGAGCTGTCCATTCTCGGAGTGCCATTCTCGGAGTGCCATTCTCGGCGTGCTCATTCTCGAGCTGTCCATTCCCGGACTATATCTCCATTCTCGGAGTGCCATTCTCGGCGGAACTGATCTGATGTGATGCGGGCCTCGCCCCCAGAATGCCATACCCGGCAATGCTGATACTGAAGTGGGCCTTGGCCCCAGAATGCCATACCCGGCAATGCTGATAATGAAGTGGGCCTCGGCCCTAATTGCTACCGATATGGGCCTCTCCCCCAGACTGATACTGCTGATATGGGCCTCACCCATGTGATTCATTCCTGAAGACTGCTGACATTGTACTGTTACTGCTTCTGTTTGGCTTGTCTTTGCCACTTTTCTTTTTTTTTTTCTTCAAAACCTGTGAATACAAAACAGAACAAACACGAAAGGATGCAAAATGTGTTACGTGTATGCATGTATTAATGTTCTTATCCCGTCGGGTTAGGTCTTCCGTCAATTTTCTTGATGACTGCTTAGTCTTCTTTTCTTCAGGCAAGCTACTGCTTCAATCTGTCTACGTTGATCGGCTCGGTGAACTAATTCCCCTCCAAGTCTGACATTTTCACTGCCTCTATTTCCCAATTTCTGAATGTCTATCTTATCTTTTCTGTTTGCTTATTTCGAAGGTTCCCTGTGTCCATCACTGGATTCCATAGTACCAAGGTTGAATACTTTTCTCAAATATACTCATATTCCAGAAGAGTTTCAGCGAAATGAACGTCTTTATTATCGTTGAGGAAAAGAGTTCGAACAAGTAACAAAATCAATGTCTTTTTTAAAAAAAAAAAAAACTGGATCAAATAGACTAGGAGGAACATCTCCATCATCCGCAGCACTGCCTTCTTCCTCGGCCTATGGTTCTTCACTGTCATCCATGTAAGAAGCTTGGTGGTTGAGGGTTTCTTTTCATGGGTTTGGTATTTTATGGGAATCTATGAGATCTTGAATTTCATGCCTGAGCGGGTGCAGTTGTCGGTGTCATGGCCATGTAGCTGGTGGAAGTGACAATAAAGGTTCACATTATGTGTGGGGGGGGGGGGGTGCGGAAGTGACTTGCCTTCTAAGGGTTTCAAGATTCCTTGTCCCTGTAACTTTTCAAATACCTCCGACAAAGGTCTACCAAGGTTGGAGAATTGCCTGTTTCTGATGGCAGCGACTTCGGCCGCAGCGGGCTTGGCCTCAGAATGCCCCCCAAAAGTCCTCATATTCTGGCCATAGATCTTTCTGTTCTCGGCTTCTTCTTCTTCTATATCCATGACAGTTTCCCTCAACTGTCGAAAATCAGAATTCATCGAAGTCATCCTCCTCAGCTTACTATAAATAGAGGGCTTAGTACCCTTGATGATCATTTTGATTTGGTCATTCTCTGAGGGCCGAGTCTGAATTTTCAAAAGCTGGCTTCTCCAGCGATCTACATACTCCTTGAAGCTTTCTTCCGGCTTCTGCTTAGTGTTCTCCAAATCTCGGAGTGACAAGTCAATCTCTAAGTCTGTAACATACTGCTTCAGAAAAGCATCAGCTAGTTCCCTGCAATCTTCCTTAACCTTCTTCTCAAGGCTATGATACCAAACCACAGGTGCCCCCTCGAGTGACATCCCAAACATCTTTTGGACTTGGCGCTGTGATAGGCCCACTGAACTCATGACTGAGACATATTGCTGCAGGTGGACTCTCGGGTCTCCATTCCCATTAAACTTGGCCATGTCGGGCATTCTGAACTGAGCAGGCAACTGTTCCTCAAAGGTCATCGCCTCATAGTCTAGTAAGTCTTCATCATTACCCTTCATCTTACGGGTAATAGACTCTATATGGTTACGGAGTTTCTGCAATTCTGCCTGAGACCCAACTTTTCTCCCAGTGGTATAATCAGCCATATCATCATCAAAAGCGGGGATGTCATCCCCCAATCCATTCGGAGTCTCCTCACGTCTTACATTCTCAGAGTTTCCCCCCAGCACGGGGCACATCCATATTTGTCATGGCAACAGTCAAGGCTTGCAACTGTTCGGTAATCTTGGCCAAACCATTTTCCAACTGATCTATCCGGGATACCTCATTATCGGATGTACTCATGTCTGTTACCGGTCTTTTGGTGAGTCTTCCCTCTTCCCTAACCCAACGGGAGTCTATGATGGCTTTTAGAACACAAGGGTTAGTATGATGTATGTATGCATGAGGTGCGTGAGATGCATGTAACATATATAACATACTAAATCAATTAAAATTTTCACACAAATCGGCCTGTTATCATTTTAGAAGCTTTCAGGCTAATTGTCATGGGAGTGAACTCATCCCAGTTTAAATGGCCCAACAAGTTCACGTCTCATGGCAAGGAGCCCAACTAAATCCAAATGGTAACATTCCGAACACAAGCACAAGGTGGCTCATCAACACTTAGAAGCCTTCGGCCCAATTGTCATAAAATACGTTCTGTGTCCCAGTTTAAATGGCCCAACAAGCCCATATCTTATGACAAATAGTCCAAATGAATCCAAACGATGATGTTCCCAAACACAAGCATAAAAGAGAGATAATGCAAACATAACATAACAATTTTTACATAATGACCCATCAACATTTCAGAAGCTTTGGGCCTAATAGTCATACGGTACGAACTTGCCCCAGTTTAAATGGCCCAGCAAGCCCGCATTTCTGACAATAGTCCAACTGCATCCAAATGAGGATGGTCCACAAGCACATACTCAAGGAAATAATTGTTACTTTAACCATAAAAATCGGTCTATGGGTGGATTAGCAAGAGTATAGACAAAGGCTCTCACCGGCGAAGGATGGCCCACAACTAGGTCTCCCCACTCAAGGGTTCGAGCAACCAAGTGAGCGCACCCTTTTTTATACACTAAGGTACATGCCAATGAGCTATGGTGTGTGACGGACTGTCAAATGGATTTCCCGTTATAGATTCCCCAGAGGAAGGTGGAGCGAGGCTCACTTAAATACCCAAGCCTCTTAGGCTCTTATCGCTTGGTGTCAGGAATAAACAACGAGTCCTCCGAATTAGTCCATCACAAAGGCTATGAGTAGATGGCCATATAGGTGTCCTCACAGCTTTTCCTTCTAGAAAGGTAGTGAGTGAATGAAGACGTCAAACCATTACCTAGCCTCAAAGTGCCCTTGATTAAACCCCCACTTATCCACTATAGACATGGCCAATTAAAACATAAATCCACTCATTACAAGACAATATTTCGGGGCCAATTCTCTATCCCCAGTGGAGTCGCCATACTGTAGGACAACAGGACCTGGGCGACGCCGTTTTTAGGCTCGCGGCACTAGTTGGGAAATACTAAATAATATGGAGTCGCCACCCGGTGTGAACCGGGACAAAGATTTAAGGCCGCACTCACCCCTCGCAAGGGAAGACCTCAAACCGTTGGGTTCAGAATGGTCCCTTACTCGTGTCACTTGTAATGAAAGGATTTATGTAATAATTTAATCAAACTTAAGTAACACTTATTTCCAAGAGTATCATGCTTCTAAATTTTCATATACAAAATAAAACTTATGTACACATTTCACATATCTTACATTTAAAATCGCATGCTTACATATTATCAAAATAGCAACGAACATACAACTTCATTTGCATATTACATTCAAGAAACACAAAGCACGAATATTAACCATACAAGCACACACATGGGCACTTTTCCAAGTGGTACGTGGAATTGTATCCCAAGTACAGACCGCATACCACCGTCCATTCAGAATCGGCTACGAATTTACGTCTGGGTTTCCATCCGATATACCGCAAGAAAATAATACTCAAATGTTATCACGACATAAGCATATGAACTGTAATACATTAACATATTTGCATTCATGCATGTGAGGATAACTACTAGGAAAACTATGCATGAAATCTAATGAAGATGACTCAATTCAGTGGGTGCGCGTTCGTGTAGCGTTCATAAACGCGTTCGAATGGTAAACAGAAGGTTCACGTTCGTGTAGCGTCCGAGAACGTGTTCGAACGGAACCAGACCTGATGCATTATGAAACTAAGAAAGTGCGCGGGCGTTCGTATAGCGTTCGTAAACGCGTTCGAACGGTAAACAGAAGGTTCGCGTTCGTATGGCGTTTGATAACGCGTTCGAACGGAAGTGAAACAGAATGTTCTCGTTCGTATGGCGTTTGTTAACGAGTTCGAACGGAAATGAAACAGAATGCTCACGTTCGTATGGCGTTTGTTAACGCGTTCGAACGGAAATGAAACAGAATGCTCACGTTCGTATGGCGTTGGTTAACGCGTTCGAACATAAGCGAGACCTGATGCATGACAAGGCAAAATACATGCGCGTTCGAGTTGCGTTCGTAAACGCATTCGAATGGGAACAGACCTGATGCATGAAATGGGACGCAATACATAAACGACAAAATAAAGGGGGGGCGCGGCGAAGTACTACTGCCGTAAAGGTGGCCTTTTGGGGCTCTTGATCTCTCAAAGAGAGGACCTTTAGACCAACATACTAAGCCCATGCGCTCGACTGAATCATGCATACATAGAATGAAAAGCAATAATATTAAACATAGTGTGCCCGATTGAACGTATCTTGTATCCAACCGAACACACATCAACCGGCGCGGCAAAGCCTCGTGGTAAAGGACTTTAGCCCCTCCCCATAGGGGATCTCACATCGCACTTACTAAGCCCATGCGCTCGGTTGAATCATGCATACGAAAATAAAGGCAATCATATCAAACTAAGTATGTCTGATTGAACGTATTTCGCATTCAACCGAACACACATCAATCGGTGCGGCAAAGCATCGTGGTGAAGGATTTTAACCCTCCAATTAGGGAACCTTTCATCGCACTTACTAAACCCATGCACTCGATCGTATCATACGGGAATAAACAACATGCATAATTTAAATAACAAGAATTAAATAAACCAAAACAACACAAAACAAGAGAAGGTGTCGTTTACTCAAGTGGTACGTGGAGTTGTGTCCCAAGTACAGACCGCACTACCGTCCATTCAGATTCGGCTACGGAATTTACGTCTGGGTTTCCATCCTATATACCACAAGAGGCGACACTCTTCCATTCATCCAACACCCACAACACACATCGTACACACAACAAATGCCGCAAATACAGAAAGTAATCAAAATAAATAACCAAAAATAAATAAGAATAAGTGTGAAAAATACCCTCAGGTCTAACCTTTTAAGCTGTCTCTCGGACTTGCGTTCCACGAAGATCGAAAGGGGGTAAAGCTCTGCAACTTTTCTGGTTCACTGGTTTGCCTCTTCCTTCGCTGTTCGGCCACTCAAGCTACTGTTCTGACTCCGTTTTGCTGCCGTTTCCTTGTGGTTTTGCTGCCGTTCCCTCTGTGTTTTCTGCTTACTGTTGGTGGACTGTTTTGACGTTCTTTTTGGTGTGGTTTTGTGTGGTTATTTCAAGGATGGTAAGTGTCTTTTATGTTACTGTTTTGAGGGATTTTAAGGACTGTTTTGGTGTGGTTTAGGCTGCTGTGTTTTGTGTGATTTTCGGTGGTGGTTAGGGGTTGTTTTGGTGTAATTTTCGGTGGTGTGAGGGTAAGGATCAATGGAGTGATATGCTTGTGATGTCTAGTATTTCTTGCTATAATTCTTGTGTGAATTGTGTGTATGAGCTAGAGAGATTGGAGAGGGGGGATGGCTAGGTTAGGGGTTGTTTATATAGAGAATGGCTAGGGCTTCACCTTGTCTCACAAGGAAGAGATTTGGTTTCCAAATAAGGAGAGATGGGAAAGGCATATACAAGATTGAGGGGGGATAAAATATTTTAATTTAGGAAGTCAACTAATTTAAATTGGTGTATATCTTATTGAATTAGGAAGTCAAATATTTGATTGGTTTTAATTGGTTAGGATTGATTTTAATTAGGCAAATCTTATTTTTAGTTTTAGTATATAATATATTTGATTTATTTATATTAGGCATGATTTTATTTTATGTTTTATTTAATTGGTAAATGATTTAAATATTTTATTTAATGTTTAATATTTATTTATTTAATTTGGGATGTGTTTTATGGGCTTGGGGGGCCAAATGGGTTGGGGTGTGAGGCTAGCAGCAAAACCAGAATTACCGGCTCCGTTCGAACGCCTCCTCGCACGCGTCACGAACGTTCGCAATCTGCACGAGGTTCGAACGGAGGAACGAACGCAGCACCAACGAAGACAGTGAACTTGTGGAATGAACTTGATGACATACTTATTCCGAATTTCCCCTTCCGACCTCCGTTTCCCGCAATATCCTTAGCTAAAAAGGTAGTGCCTCCAATTGAGACTCATCATCGGGTTTCACATGCGAAAATGCAATGCCTACAGATATGTACACCGGTATGGTTTGGCCCGGTTCCAGAATGTATGAAAAAATCTGCTCTCACTGATATGATGACCGATATGTAACCGGTATGTCTGTCTAGACTAGTATGGGACCTATATCGTGACCGATATGCATTTCTCAGAAAGTTTCTGATAACCAGTCAATCATGACAGCACTCGGTATTTTGGCCATAACTTTCTCTATAAAATTCTAAACCTTGATCCGTAAATTTCAACATAAACTAGACACACTTATATATCTTATGTAAAAATTTCAAGTTCAAAAACATTAAGATGAATGTTATGAAAATTGTCTAATATGACATGTATGCAGAAAACGTACATTTGAAAATGTTGTAGTAAAATGGCTTTGGCAAAAGTTCTATATATCGGAATTGTGTTCTGTTTGAACCGTACCAAACTAGAGACACATATCTATCTAAAGGTATATAATTTGAAGTTTAATTCAACTGTTTTCTAATTTTTCAAAATAATTTTCCGATGCACTTATGCATTGAAATTCATTTTTGTGCAAATAAAGTGCAAATGATTCCTTAAGCGTTCTAAGTCATTTTAAATGCAAATGATGCAAAATGTATGATTCCTAAGAGCTTTAAAAAAATTTAAATAAACTCACTTATAATTAGTTTTAGCTCTTAATCATTATTTTGATCTCCATTTTACTTGGCTTCTGCTTTGACTTTTCATCATCTTTTTGCCTCTTTATCATCTTTGCTTTCTTGTAGCACATTTTAACTTTTCATCAACAATTGCTTCGAAATCTTTTTGTAATGTCTCGCTAATGCGCTTCGAAGACTTCAAATATTGACGTCATCAAAATTAATCATGCGACTGTGTCGCTAACAATCTTCCTTTTTTGATGATGGCAACCTTTAAAACTTGTGGGCTTCTGAGAGTCTAAATGTTGACGATTTTACTCCCCCTCAATGTGTGATTATCTTCAATATAGCTCTATAAGACAAAAAAAAAACATTAGTGCATTTACTCCACCTTAATCCAATGATGGGGGTAAAACAAATTTTAATCTCATTTCTAATGATTTCTTCCCCTTTGACATTATCAAAAAGTGAAGATGTAAATTTTAAGTCTAAATGAGATACCAATTAATATGTGCATTAAATGATGATACCAAAATTTAAAAGTATGCACATTTTGGCATTTCCCCCTTTTGACCATAAGATGTAGAAATCATGCATAAAGTATTTCTGAAATTTTATACTAATGATTATCAATTGAATAACGATCAATGCATTTTTAATAATTTCTTCCCATAATTATGATACCAATTAAAAATAAATATTCATGATTTTCATGATACTAATGGAAAATTATGTTGATGTACATGCATTTCATGATATCAACCGAAAATTTATGTCAACATATATGCATTTGATTTTCTTTCAAAGTATGTTAAATGGCAAAGGCATTTTCAATGTAAATCAATCAAGTAATCACGTATATGTAATTTAACTCAATAAATTCAATGTGACACTAATTGATACAAAATGAGATTTAAATTTATGATTAAGGTATTTAATGATATCAAATGGAAATCGATACCAATAGAAGTTTGATTACATTGCCTAATCACTTGTATGCTTCAAAATATTTATACCAATTTGAAATAGGCATACATACACAAATTATAGGAAACGGTACCAATGTTTCTGTGAATACGGATTTTACATGTTACCGTTACGATTCCTCATCTCTTTAAGCCTTTGGGATCAATTTGCAATTCACTTTAAGATCCGTCCCAAAGCTCTCCCTACAAGATTATCAAGTGCATTTTGGTACCTGTAACATCCTCAGTTCGGGAATATTACTAGTAGGCAACAGATCTCACTGTCACCTAAGCCTCTAACTCATGAACTAGAACACTTGCTTGTATCTCTATGTTATGCAACATCCATTAAATTACGCATGCAAATTGTCTACTTGAATCAATCATAATGCAAAATCATAAATGGAAACTCATGCATATATATACATAGACTATAGTAAATATACTATGTCAATAACATCACTCATGACAATAATTCAACAAAATGACTCCACAGAAGACTACATTCTACATGAATATAGCTCTGGGATGATGGACCCGATGACTAGTGACTGCAGTGTAACACTCGTCCTCGAACTGGGTCTCCAAAAATGGAACATGGCTCACCAAAATGGAGTGTCTTACAAAAGAGTTGGGAAGTGGGGGGGTAAGTCCAGATGATCTCAATGACTGGAACTGCAAAAATAAGAAAAACAGATTAGAACATCATAAGAAACCATTATACTTAAAGCTTTTCTGAAAACCTTCTTGAAAATCATACTTTTCTTTTATCTGAAAATATTTTTCCTGAAAACTCCAGAAAAAGATATCTCTAGTGCTGCAGTAAACTGGACGCATGGGGATGTTACGTATCGCCATCCCCCAAAGCACGCCACTACTGTCTTAAAATTGGTGGTCTTGGGGCGTTACTTATCGCCCCCCCAAGTCACAAAAATAGAATTGGGGGTGCGGATCTATGCTACCACCCAAGTTCTGAAACTAGGGTCTAGGGACGTTATGTATCGCCGTCCCCCTAGCCCTGGTTTACGTGTGCACAAGGTCTCAATCCGCCAATTCCAACTGTGTCAAGTTACATACTGGGGTGAGATTTTCCCTCATGCCCCGAAAATATAAAAACAATACTAATAAGCTTTGAAACTTTAAATCAAATCTCATGTAACGAGTAATTGAAAACTAAACAAGGCTAACACCCTAAAAACTTTGTAAAAGTAAGTCTTGAAATAACTTTCAATTTAAAACAATAATTACAAAATCAATTTACAAGAAAGTAAATCTCCACTCACATATTTGAAGTCCAGCTAAGTTTCCTCACGTCGCTGGGGGAGAGCGCGGATCCTGACGAGTATTTATATAGAATACAAAGCGTTAGAAACATTAGTTACATAATACGGTCCGAAACGACACATAAAATTCCATAATCTAAATGGATTACTCCCTCAATACGTTTATATTTCTCAAATGAAATGTAAAACAAAATTCGGACCCTTGGCGGTCTCCTACGCATCGCTACACGCTCGAACAAATCATAAATACCTTTCTGTCTTGGTCACAACACTTATCATCAACAATTATAATAATTTCTAAGCAAAAATTCATCATCCATTCATTTACTTCAACTTAAGAAAACAAAACATAAAATCTTCCCATACATTAATTTCTTCACTCAAAATCACTCAAGTCACATTATCAACAAGCCAACAACACACTTTACTCAATCAACTACCAAAATTCAAAACAATAAGATTTTGGTCAAGTAAACTTACCTTATTCCAACTTCTTTCTTCCTTAATAATACACCAAGATTCTTCTTTATCTTCTTTTAGGGTTTAATTGGTGAGCTATTTTGTTTAGCTTCAAGTTTTTAAACAAGGTTAAATCAAGAAAATTTGGAAATTCCCTCTCCTTCTCTCTTCTTTCCTCACTCCCAAACAAGGAAACATAAGCAAGTTATGTTTTCTTTTCTTTGTTAATTAATTTATCAATTTCTCTAGAAAAGTCTAGGTAATAGGTTGTTGGGCTTGGGCTTCTTCTTCTTCTTCTTCTTTAAAATTAATTGTTAGGCTTATTCATTTCTTCTTTTTTTTATTTGATATTGAGTCCAAATTAAAACCATGAAAATTTGTGTTTGGTTAAAATAAGTATTCATTATTCCTAATTGGTTTCGGTAATTACTTACTAACCCATAAAAAAAATTCAAAGCGTTTCAAAGCGAACTAAGCATCTAGGGTCATTACAGTACCCAACCTTTCTTGGGTCCATTAGGGTTAAACTAGATTCCTTGAGGAATCCATGCATTTTTAATCACATTTGTGTTCATGCATTCGAAAATTATGTGTCCTTTTTTTATTACATGCATGACATGTGACATTTTCATTTATAATTTTAGCATGGGAGTCGGATGACTTAACAAAATAGTTCTTCAAAAATTTTCTTTTAATATAAGGCTTATATCCTAACTCTTCTCTTCTAAATGTACATTTTTGGGATCCAATTAGCATATTAAAATTTTCCTGTCCCAATGTGAATTTACTAACTATGTTTTGCAAATCTATAACTTTTATGTTTAATAAAATATTTTCATTCAAAATATATTTACATTCACATTTTTTTGAGCTAGGTGGCATATTAGATATAACTTTTAAGCATGCAATTTCTTTTTCATATTTGGCCTTTAAGCGTATAATCTCATTATCTCAAGCATGAAATTTATCCATACAAGATGCATGTTCATTTTTAAGTGATGAATGCTCATTTTTAACCAATTTTAATTTGTTCTTAAGCATATCACATAAGTCATTTAAGTCATAAAAGCATCAAGTAAATCATTATAATCTTGAGAGTTGTGTACCTCTTCTTCTTCGCTTTCAAAGAAGCAATCATCATCATCAATAGCCATGAATGCTATTGTTTTGTCTTTGACTTTGACCTCTTCATCTTCGGATGAGCTTGAGTCGCTATCGCTCCAAGTTGAAGTAGTTTTCAATTTCTTTTTCTTTGATTTTCCTTTTATTTTGTTCAATGGGAAATCGGTAGCTATATGACCCAGTTTGTTGCATTCATAACAAACAATTTTCTTATTCTTCCGCGGTCGTTTTCCTTCTTTCTTTTCATTCGAAATTGATTTTCCTTTAAGCTTTGTGGATTTGAGGAGCATTTTTACTTTATCTGTTATTATTGCCAATTTATCATCACTATCCTCTTCTTCA
Source organism: Zanthoxylum bungeanum (assembly GCA_019454045.1). Lineage (NCBI taxonomy): Eukaryota > Viridiplantae > Streptophyta > Magnoliopsida > Sapindales > Rutaceae > Zanthoxylum > Zanthoxylum bungeanum. The sequence goes on along the minus strand of SKCR01011523.1, from coordinate 37,626 downwards.
CTTGAGCTTGAATAATATCTTTTTCTTGCTTTCAAGACAAGATTCTTTCTTGTTCTCTTCTCATCTTCCTCATTTGATCCATCTTGATCTCCAATTCATACTCAATCAATTTTCTGACCAAATCATCCATTTTCAAAGTATTCATGTTGTTTGCTTCTCTAATGGAGGAGGTGTAGCTTCTATATTCCTTAGGAAGTGATCTAAGGATTTTCTTCACTTGATCTGTTGGCCCAATAATTTTCCTTAAAGCACCTAGATGGTTTATGATTACCGTAAACCTCGAAATCATGTGACCAATTTCTTCCCCGGATTCCATTTTGAAGTTGTCCAATTCGCACATGAATCGGTTGATCTTTGATTCATTCACTTGTCTTGTGCCTTCGTTAACCATTTCCAATGACTTTCATAAATCATATGCGTTCTCACACTCCGAAAGTTTGTTTATTTGACTCCGATCAATAGCACAAAAGAGTTGGTTGAGTTCCTTAACATTTTGTGAGGTTTGTTTAAAATCCTCATTATCCTATTCTAGAGTAGGATTTGGAATGTCAACACCATTACTATCCTTCTTCGTTGGCACTTTTTCACCCATTGTAATTACCAAATAAGATGGCGGATCAACGGCTAGATGGTAGTTCAACATCCTCATTTTCCAATAATTGTAATCAGTTCGGTGTAAAATAGAGGTCTAGTTGTTGAAAATCCTTCGGCAAGATTTGATGAGTTGCTTGTAGATGTCATGATCTATTCTCAGACGGTTAGATCTTTGTTGAGAATACCTCACTCCAATACCAATTAAAATTACATACGAGCAATAGTAACACGTAAATACTATACCTAAGAGGGGGTGAATTGGGTTAGGGCTAAAATATACAGAATTAAAAATCTTTGCCGTTTTTAAGTTCTTTTACCAATTAAGATTAAGGTCAATTTTCTGTATTGTATTTAAACAACCTATATGCAAGTTTATAATATATAAACACGTAACAAATAAAACTTGCAATATGTAAGAGTTAAGGGATAGAGAAAATAACATTGTGATTTATAGTGGTTCGGCCAACAATGTATACGTCCACTCCCCCAAGTCGCGCTTGAAGCTTTTCACTAATAACGAGTTTCTGTGGCTTACTCATAGCCAAGAGTTTTACGCAAGATGCACTCTAAATCATTACACTTTTAGTTTTCTACGTAGGCTCACTCGAAAACCTTTACCATTATCCAAATAATGGGAATTCATAAACCGTAAGTGTTTTATATAAAGAAGTTATAAAACACACTTGGGCACTCACAATGATAAAAAAGATTGTGTGAGTTGGTTACCCAAATGATCAAAGCTCACTACAAGTGTATAAGAATGTGTAGTGTGTGTGAGCTTGATGTATGAGTGTATATGATTATGAAGGTTTTATAAACACTATTGTTTTTTACTCTATGAGATTATAAAGGTTGTGTGTAATGTCTCATGTATGGCAAAAATGAATTGGGGCTTCAATTTATAGTAAAATGCAAGATAAGCCCCAACAACTCTTTCTGAGATCGGTATACCGGTCTCTGACACCGGTATGCCGGTCTCCAATGGATTTATTACTGTTTGAAGAACTAGCCGTTAGATCAGTATGTTAACCAGTATTATGACCGGTATGTACATCGGTATTAACATCGGTATGGTTTGGCCCGGTTCCAGAATATATGAAAAATTCAGATCTGACATGTATGATGACAGGCATGTAACCAGTATGCCTATCTAGACCGGTATGGGACCTAATGGTGACCGGTATGCCTGTCTCAGAAAGTTTCTGATAACCAGTCAATCATGATAACACTCGGTATTTTGGCCATAACTTTCTCTAGAAAAATCCAAATTCTGATCCGTAAATTTCTACATAAACTAGACACACACACACATATATATTTCAGCTTAAAAAACATTAAGATGAATTTTATGGAATTTTTCTAATATGACATGTATGCAGAAAACTCACATATGAAAATGTTGTAGTAAAATGACTAGCAAAAGTTCTATAAATCGGAATTGTGTTCCGTTTGAATCGTACCAAACTAGAGACACATATCTATCTAAATTTATATTATTTGAAATTTAATTCAACTGTTTGCTAATTTTTCAAAATCATTTTTCGATGAACTTATACATTGAAATTTATTTCGGTGCAAATAAAGTGCAAATGATCCATTAAGCATTCTAAGTCATTTTAAATGCAAATGATGCAAAATGTATGATTCCTAATAGCTTTAAAATATTTGAATAAACTCACTTACAATTAGTTTTAGCTCTTAATCATTATTTCGATCTCCATATTGCTTGACTCATGCTTTGACTTTTCATCTTAAGATGAATTTTATGGAATTCTTCTACTATGACATGTATGAAGAAAACGTACATATGAAATTTTTTTAGTAAAATGACTCTAACAAAATTTCTATATATCGGAATTGTGTTTCGTTTGAACCGTATCAAACTAGAGACACATATCTATCTAAAGGTATATTATTTGAATTTCAATTCAACTGTTTGCTAATTCTTCAAAACCATTTTCTGATACACTTATACATTGAAATTTATTTTGGTGCAAATAAAGTGCAAATGATTCATTAAGCATTCTAAATCATTTTAAATACAAATGATGCAAAATGTATGATTCCTACGAGCTTTAAAATATTTGAATAAACTCACTTACAATTAATTTTAGCTCTTAATCATTATTTCGATCTCCGTCTTGCTTGACTTCTGCTTTGACTTTTCATCATCTTTTTGCCTCTTTATCATCTTTGCTTTCTTATAGCACATTTTACCTCTTCATCAACAATTATTTCGAAATCTTTTTGTAATGTCTCGCTAATGCGTGTCGAAGACTTCAAGTGTTGATGTCATCAAAATCCATCATACGAATGTGTCGCTAACAGGTTACACCCCAAATCAAAAGGTGCCCTTAAGGCACCTTTTCCATACTATATATAGGAGCCTTCATGTTCATTCTATACATCCAGAAGAAAAGTCTCATACATTTTATTTTAGAGTCAAGAGAGAGTTCTCACAGTGTTCTAGTTCAAAATCTTGTTAAGGAGTGCTCATTGAACAAGAGGAATCCAAGTAATCCTGGGAGGACGTTAGCCATAAAATATGTAGTGCACCGAGGCGGAGCTAATAAGTTCATAAGGACAGAGGCAACTCGACTTGGACTACAAATTTTCATCTTTTTCTAGGTTTTTTTTATTCTCTGAGATTTATGATTTATGGTGTAATATTGGCATGATTTGATTTCATCGTTGTTTTGATGCATGTTGATTTCGTTTAATAGCACTTAATTCCCCAGCAACAAATTAACTAAAAATTTGCTATTAGCCTAGTTTCCGACCCTATGCGGAATTAATCACAATTAACTAAGACAAATCTTAATTAATGTGTCTATGGATTCTCAACAAGCAAACTTAAATCTAACAGCAATAATATATCAATCCAAAATATTAAATCAATGCAGAAAAATAAATTCAATCACAAAAATGAACAAAGTAATTTGTTAACGAAGTGGAAAACTCGTAAGAGTAAAAAACCACTCGGGGTTTCTCGGCTACCAGCCAAAATCCACTATGTAGAGAAAAACTTACAGTGATAATAAAATACCTATAGTGGAAACTCCACCGACTCAAGTACCTCTAGACTGGAAGAACTCAAGAAACTCCTCAAGCCCGTATCCCACGATTTTCTTTAGAACCTCTGAAGTCTCTGAGTGAATCAGCTCTGCAACTCTGAACGCCGGAACTCTGACTGTCAATATTCCTCTTTGAGAACTCTGAAGGTTTAGGAAATTGGGTTTTGATGTGTTGATGGTTTAACAAAGATCAATCTCACCACAAACAAAGAAGACAAGAAAAGTAAATAAGTCTTCAAGGTGAGAACAAAGAAGATTGAAAACTAAGAATGTGTTTTTGGCTCAAATGAATACGTTTTCAACACTTGTGAAAGTGGCTCAATGTTTGTTTATATAGGTAGGGCAAAGAAAGGGTTTTTTAGGGTTATTTTGGCTTTAAAACGTGTCCAAAATATCATACTTACACAGGGGGTTCGAACGCACTTCAAACGCAACTCAAACGCAAAGTTTCTGCCTCGAAAACGTTCAAACTCAAGTATGAACACCACACGAACAAGGATCACGGACTGGTTTTCAGATACAACTTAAAACGCTTGTAACTTTCTCGTCCCTTGGCCAAATCATGAGTTCTTTATATGTACGTAATTTTCTTCGATTCTACTTTTCAATGAAATCAACCTCATGTCAATTTGATCTCTAAATCTTCTGAAATATTCAAAAGAGTAAACATCACTCGGATAACTCCATCGGATTTTGTCCAAATAGTTGTCCAATTTCTTCGAGATCTTAAAAGTTCATTACAACTCAATTGAACTTATTTTGTTACGGATATTTCTAATAAAAATGGAACTAACAATCTCCCTCTTTGATATTTCGTGATAAAACACTACCTAATACAAAGACTACGGTAAAATACCAAAAAAGAAAACAGCCAACTGCCAACCATCACGACAGTGACTTATTACATAAGGACTCGATCTAAAAACTGATAGAGTGATCTTAAAATCAAAGCCACTACGGAAACAAAACTGCTTACCTGAAACATCCACAAATAATAATATACCGTGAAAAATATTGGGATTATCAAGTATAACATAAAACATATATAAAACTCATGCATGTACATGTAGATATCCTTCTCCCCCTTAATCATAACTCTCCTTAAAATAGCTTAAAATAGATATATCAAAAGGATATACTATGGTACTACTCCCCCTTGATCTATTTTCCTTCTTTTTGTCACGAAATGACAAAGAATAAAGGTACCAGCATAAACAACAGGAGAAAAACACATGCAAGAGTATAAGCAAACAAAACTTACTCCCCCTTACTAGCAGACCCACACAGTTAGCTAAAAGTCATACGGAAAGTAAACACTCATAGATATGCAAAACAAATGGTATGCAATAACATAGAGCACACACAAGCACATCATGAGGTAAAAATAAATGCTTATAAAAAAAATTGACTGAAACAGCACTGCAAGCAAATACAATGAAACCCAGTCAGTATTCAGCTGTTTATGACATGAAACAATATGCATCAATTTAACTTTGGCTAAATACAACACTTATGCATATGACATAAACACCAAAGCATAGCAAGCACTTGCGTGAAAAATAAGTGCACAACGAAACAAGGCTTAAGACCTTATTTTATGAGCTGGACACAGCCAAAGAAATCTATATTTTAACAAACCAAGTCCACAAAATATATGTTCAAACTCAGCACCACTAGGACCTGAAATTAAGCAACATTGGTTGCATGCTATGATATTTTCCTCATAACAATCATGAGCTCATATATAACAACTCTTTCGAGTGAAGGGTTTTTGCCCTTATCTTTTGAATTTGGCCCATTGGCTCTTTTGCACTTGAGCCTTATGTAAATTTTTTTAAAATTTTATTTCTTTTTGCTTTTACAAGGGGATAGCAAGTTCATCTAGTCAAAGGTCACACTATTAAGTGAACAAAGTAAGGAAGAAATTAGATTGCTAGTCCAAAAACTCATACATGCGACTAAGACTTGACATAATAAAATTGTGTATGTGAGGTGCAAGCACAAGATATACATAGGGTTTTTATCACACACACATATGAATATAGAGCATCAAGAATAATAGAAGAATATTATACATGCATAATTATATATCCTACATACAAGGATCACATGCACATGCTATTCATGCTCTAACAAGCCACAAAAAATATTTTTGATCTTTTTCAAATTATATATATTATATATTTTTTAAATTTTTCAGTTTTAACATTAAAAAAAAAACTCAAAACATCTTGACAATATCCAATACAGATCATACTACCATCCATTCGGAATCAGCTATGAAATTTATGTTCGGGTTTCCATCCTATATACCAAGGGAGATGAAATAGAAACAAAACACACACACCCATATGCCGTGAAACAAAAATAAAATGTGCAAAAATATGAAACACACGCACACACACATGTAATGAGATAATAAATGTAACTTCTAGGGAGAGTTACACCAAAGTGCACTCTCATCATGCATGTCATGATCAAGGCATTCAGATGTATAAGGGAATGCATCTTACTTCCTCACCCCAAACCTTTCTAGGAATCGCTTTCTCACGAGAATTCCTAATCAACAAAGCAAGTTTCTCACTAAGGAATTGAGCTTGTTTGGTTAATGCAGAAACTTGAAATGCTAGATTTGAAGATTCAAATCTAGGAGAAACATTATTAGGCCTCTTCTTTTGCTTGTGCAACATGAAGTATTTAGGTCTAATGTGTCTTGCCTTGCCACAATGATGGCAAACAGGCACAAACCTCAGATGAGAACGAGAACTACCCACAACACCTATAGATCGAGGTTGGGTCACAGGACGAGGAACAAATGGAAATCACATGACTACTCTCAACAGGCTTCTTACCTAGGTCACATTTAGAAGGTTTAGGAACTGCTCTAGATGTGGACGCCTTATCACAGTTAAGCTCAAAACTCATACCTAACATACGGTCCAACTTTTTATTTCCACTAGAAAATACAGACAACTGGATTCTAGTATCTTCAAGTTCAGTTTCTAATATTTGGACCCTATCAATTAGACCTTTATTCCTCTCCTTCAGGTCATCTACCATCAAGAGGCTTTTCTCAAATTTGGCTTGAGTTTCACTCTTTTCTAGCTCAACTAATTTAAGCCTCTTATTGACCTCTATATTAGTCTTCTTAATAACTAAACTCTCATTAAACAATTCAATATAAGCTACCTGAAGACTTTCCTCATCAACAGACTCATCGAGAGAGACTTCCGAATCTACATCATTAACAACATTCTCTCTCTCATCAGTCACACTAGCAGTAAATGCCATATAATTGCCTTTAGGAGAATCATCACCTTCAGAGTCACTAAGGGATACTGCCATGGTTTTCTTTCCTTTAGCCCTAAGGTATGTGGGATACTCAGATCTAACGTGCCCATATCTTTCGCATTCATGGCACCGGACACCACGAGATCTACTATCTCTATCTTCTCTAGACTCGCTCCTATTATGCCTACTTTCTCTAGGCTCATCCTACATATATCTGTTACTACTAAGGCCACTCTTTTAAGCTTAAGAAATTTCTTAAACCTTTTAGCAAACAATGCCAAATCATGATCCGTGAGGGTATCCTCATCACTAGACGAACCATGAACAACTTCCTTTATGATCTTCATCGTTATAGTTTTGGGCTTTGATACCCAGAAAGTTCCTGCTCATAAACCTGTAGTTTTCTGACGATGTCTTCTAAATTAAGATAATCGAGGTCATTATTTTTCTCGATGACGGTGATTTTGGGTAGGAACTTATGAGGTATTGATCTAAGGATTTTCCTAACAATCATGTTGGTAGGAATAGTCTCACCTAGGTTAAAGCTTAAGTTAATAATATCGTTATTCTCAACATAAAATTCATCAAATGTCTCATCATCTTTCATATGGGTGACCTCAAACCTAGTGGCTAAATCCTGAAATCTATTATTTTTTACAGATAATGTGGCCTCATACACAGTCTACAGGATGTCCCAAGCATCCTTGGCTATCTCACACATAGAGATTCTCCTAAATTCAGCTGAGCACACAGCACCATGTATGGCATTAACAGTCTTACGGTTCCTATTGCTAGCATCAAATTCGTCCATGGTCTAAGTCAATTTGTCTTTAGGGGAAGAGACCCCATCAACAACAACAACGGGAGGTTTCATCTCGTGTTCAATAGTTATCTAGACCCTCTCATCTAAGGATTTAAGGAACACTCTCATGCGAACCTTCCAATGTAAATGTTCTCTGCCATCAAAAAATGGCGGACAATTTAAGGGTTGACTACGTTCCATAGCTAAAGGGTCAAGGATCGAGTTCAGTCTCTGATACCAATTGAAAATTCGCTATTAGCCTAGGTTCTGACCCTATGCAAAATTAATCACAGTTAACTAAGACAAGTCATAATTAATGTGTCTATGGATTCTCAACAAGCAACCTTAAATCTAACAGCAATAATATATCAATCCAAAATATTAAATCAATGCAGAAAAATAAATTCAATCACAAAAATCAACACAGTAATTTGTTAACGAAGTGGAAAACTCGTGCGAGTAAAAAATCACTCCGGGTATCTCAGCTATCAGCCCAAATCCACTATATAGAGAAAAACTTACAATTATGGTAAAAGACCTATGGTGGCAACTCCACCGACTCAAGTATCTATAGACTGCAAGAACTCAAGTAACTCCTCAAGCCTGTATCTCATGATTTTCTTTAGAACCTCTGAAGTCTCTGAGTGAATCAACTCTGCAACTCTGAACGTCGAAACTCCGACTGCCAATATTCCTCCTTGAGAACTCTGAAGGTTTAGGAAATTGGGTTTTGATGTGTTGATGGTTTAACAAAGATCAATCTCACCACAAAAAAAAAAAAACAAGAAAAGTAAATAAGTCTTCAAGGTGAGAACAAAGAACATTGAAAACTAAGAATGTGTTTTTGGCTCAAAGGAATACGTTTTCAACACTTGTGAAAGTGGCTCAATGTTTATTTATATAGGTATGACAAAAGAAATTTTTAGTGTTATTTTGGCTTAAAAACATGTCCAAAATAACATACTTACGTAGGGGGTTCGAACTCACTTCAAACGCAACTCAAATGCAAAGTTTCTGCCTCGAAAACGTTCGAACACAAGTACGAAAGCCACACGAACACGGATCGCGGACTTGTTTTCAGATGCAACTTAAAACGCTTGTAACTTTCTCGTCCCTTGGCCAAATTATGCGTTCTTTATATGCACACAATCATTTTCGAGTCTACTTTCTAATGAAACCAACCTCATGTCAATTTTGATCTCTAAATCTTCTGAAATATTCAAAAGAGTAAATATCTCTCGAATAACTCCATCAGATTTTGTCCAAATACTTGTCCAATTGCTCTGAGATCTTCAAGACTCATTATAACTCAATTGAAATTATTTTGTTACGGACATTGCCAATAAAAATGGAACTAACATTAACGCTCCACCAAATAGGGTAAGAATCAGTCCCTTTTTCTGTGGGAACAAAGCAATCAAAGAATGAAGAAATGTTAACTCTCATCTGCATCCAAAGGCTGTAAACTATCATCAGAAGAATAATGAATACAACAATCAGTTGAGGCCTAAGAAGAAGCATATGTTTTTTTTAATATTATGAAACTGGGATATTTTCTTGGAGGAAAAAAAAAGATTTAAATAAGTGAATGAGTGTAATGTTATATTTTCTTATAATAAATTGTCCTTATTAATAATTTATTTTATTAATATTTTATAATAATAAATTATTTTTTAGGATTTAAATAGCAATACCCTTTATATGGGCACATCTGTGGTACCCAGGGGTATGTGATACCCCTGGGTACCCCCACCGTTGGATCACTGTCAAGTGATCCAACGGTGAGTAAAAAAAAAAATAAAAAAAAATAAGAAGAGAAAACCGGGAGAACCGGTTATTACAAGTACAAAAAGCCTCATCTCTTCATTTCTCATCTCTCTCATTTCTCTCTAATCCATCTCTCTCTCAAATCCCTCTCGTCTCCCTCTCTCGTCTCCCTCTCGTCTCTCACTCGTCTCTCCCTGTTCTCCTCCCTCTCTCAGAATTTGTGCCCTAAAATCGCCGAGCACGACGCCTGCGTATCCATCTCTGATTCTCTCAGAAATTTGAGTAGAAGGATTGGAGGATTGAATTCGGAATTATTGTAAGGCTCTGAAGATAAATTATTAACCAAATATTTATCATGTTTATAAAATTTTATCAATTTCTGCTATTTAAATTTGGGGTTTTAAGTACATGATGTGAAGCAATTTTATTTAAAATTAAATGCCTTATGTATGCCTTTTTATAACTGAAATTGCTACAAACATTGTAATGTGTTATGCATGGAATTGTAATTAGTGATTTCTAACATACTTTACTAAACTTTGCCATTGATGATTATGTTTCTTTGTTTATGAAATATTCCGCTTGGTTTTCTGTTTTTATGAAACATTCTAATGTGTACACGCTTGGTATTCCGTTTTTATGAAATATTGTATTGTCCATATCATTGGAGCATTAGCCTTTTAGTGCTCGCAACATTGAATGCTTTTTTTGTTCTATGGTATGCATTGCCCTAGATGGGTAATTGTTTTCAATGAACTGCAAAGGAAGATAAAATAAACCATATGCAGTAAAGAAGCAGCTGTGGACTTTCATATTGGAGGGTTGATTGCTAAGTGGTCGTCGATTGTGTAAATATCAATAAGTTTGAGAACATGCATTGGATTAGGTAAATATATTTATATATGTGTGAGTATGAATGTGGTGATCATGTTATGCATGAATAATCTTGGTTGAATTAAATTTTGACTTTAGTGTAATCTGTATGTTTTGTTAATTTCAGTTAAATCACTTATATTCTAACCTAACCTAACCTTTGATCTTCATGATTCCAATAAAAGATATAAAAGATATTCTATTTAAATTAAATTAATCGTTGATCTTTGTGGTTGTCAAGCTTATTTCCAACTTTATATTAGTTTACTTATCATTGTTGATGTATTTGTAGTCCATCATCTCTGTCATTGGTTGTAAACATCATGGTTAAACAAAAGAGGAATGAAACGAACGAACAACCGCATGGACCGGGCAAGCACGCATGGTGCTATTATTAGTAAGTTAATAGTTAACCAAATAGTGTGAATAGTTAAATAAGTTTATTTGATGATGTACATTCAAAATTAATTTGACTTGTCTCCACAGCAAGTCAGAAGCAAAGCGGCTGAAGGAAGAAGGCCTTAAAGTGACCAAAGAGGTATGCGATCAACTAATTAACTTTTCTTTGTTATTTAACTTTATAGTTTGATTTATTAAACTTATATATATTTTTTCTTTTATCTATATTATTGGGTTATAGATAAAAGGTCACATAGGAACGAATTGGAAGAAAATGACCTTGGAACAGAAAGTTGCTTTTGTCAACAAGTATAATAAGGAATTTTTGTTTTATCTGGAAGTTTAATCATTTGTTAAATTGGTGACCGCCATTGACAAAAAAAAATATAATATAAATGTTTACAATTTCCATTATCATTTGCATGTTCGTGTTCGGTACTATCATTGACGTCTTCTAGCTTGATTTTGTTTTATCTTTCTTGAGATTGGTGGAAGAATTTTGATCATAGTTGATATGTAACTTCGTCATGGTAATGGTTGTATTTCTTGTTGTTACTGAGAGAAACTGCAATGGTTTGCATTTTGTTTTTGGGGCCAATTATTCTTTAAATTCCTAATCCATATTCTTTTTGATGTCTTTAGTTTTTAGTGTTGGACGAAGCTGATAGAGTTTTGGATGTTGGCTTTGAAGAGGAATTGAGAGTTATTTTCCAGTGCTTGCCAAAAATCAACAGACACTGTTATTTTCTACGACAATGACTAGTGACTTACAAACCCTGCTTGAACTTTCTGCAAATAAAGCATTACTTTTATGAGGCATATGAAGGCTTTAAGACAGTTGAAACACTTAAGCAGCAGTATATTTTTATCCCAAAAAATGTTAAGGATGTTTATCTTGTGCATGTTTTAGCTAAAATGAAAGATATGGATATCCGTTCTGCCATCATATTAGGTATCAATTTTTTTAAAGCAATTTAATGTGATTTTCAAAGAAAATGTTCCTATTTGGTTGCTGTCTTTGCTTCGTTTGTCGTATAATGTTTACTTTTCAAGATGAGGAAAATAGATATTTTAGTAAATATTTTTATAATTGAGGAGGGTTGGCTGTGAGTTTTATTACACAAGTAGTAGAGACTTACCAAAAATTGTATAGATTACTGGATTTCTGAAAGGATTTCTGAAATTGTCATTTCTACATATATCTTTTTGGAGCCATTTGGCTATGAAACAAATCAAAAAGGTTCATAAGTTAAAAACTTGACAGTTCATTTTTCATTCTTGTATTGTTGAAGCTGCCAAGTAACATGTTTGTTTACAATGAACATTACTTTTGTGCAAATAGTAGTATTCATTATTTGTATAAATTATATTACTTTAGCATTAAATGTGCAGAAACTATAAGCAGTGAGATCTGTAAAGATAAATGTTAGTGTGTTGCTTACCTTAGATATATGAACTTTTTTTGCAGAATGATGAAGATCTCATTCATGAAATAGAAGCTGTTGTTGGGAAACAACTCGAAGAATTTGAATGTAAAGAGCAAGAGGTTCTTTCTGATATTACGAGGGTAAGACATTCCGGGATACTACACGTGGCTTGATGAGGATATTATTTTGAAGGATTAATAATTTCTGAAGACACTTGGTCATCAATAATTTCTGTATTAGTTGACTTCAAGTAAAAGAGAAAATAAAATCAAGAAGCCTCCTTTTGGAGTTGGTCTCATTTGAAGGAATGAATATTAGTTAAAAAAATCTTTATATCATATGTTAATTAGTTGACATATTTGGGACCATTTTGTTATGCTTTATAATCACTACAAGTTTTGTTATGAAATTTTTATGGTTTGAGATATTTTTCTGGTTTCGATTTCGTCCAAAATGCTTGGATATCCAACTGTTGACATACTTAATTCTAAGTAAATATCATCATTAAGAAATCTATCTTCATGCTTATCTTCTGTAATTAATAAAAATGCTCATCTTATGTAATTAATAAAAATTCATTTTCATATTACGTAAATTAATTTACGCCATAGCATAATGTAATAGGTGTTTTTAGATAAATTAATTTACGGCAGGGGTATGTGGGCGTGATCAAGGGCTGGTCGGCAGGGGTATGTGGGCGTGATCTCCTCTGACCGAAAATGGTTCCAAATGGTTCGTAAATTTTATGAAAACCTAGTTAACAAGACAGTAAAAACATGTGAAGAGGTTCCAAAAAACATTTCCAAAAGTATGATACATTTACCATTACAACATTCAACAGCACTGTGAATAGGTTCCAAAAAAATTGCCATTACAACATTCAACAGCACTGTTAAGAGGTTCCAAAAACGAAATAATTACAACAGAAGAATGTCATCCAATAACGAAATAAAAGACTACATGGAGTAAGGCCACCATGTATAGTTTTGGTAACAGCATTGTGAGAAGTCATTTTCATAGTAATAACTTCTCATATGAAATAATAATTATTTAAACACGAAAAATATAGTTATTAAGTAGTTATAAAAAAAAATATAACATTATGAGAATTCTACTTCATGCTCATTAACTTCAGTAATTATCCTAAGTAAATAATTGATTAATTTTTCAAACTTTATTATATTTCTTTTTCTTTTTTTCAATATTTCGGTTATTTTGGTCAGTTACAGATAGCAACATTTACATATGTAATTATGAGCGTTGAATATGCAACTTCCACCAATAAACATGCAATTTTGACCAATAAATATGCAAATTTGGAAGATGGAACTTTTAGCAATAAACATGCAAAACGAGACCATTGGAAAATTGAAAATCACACATGCAACTATGAGCGTTGAATATGCAACTTCGACCATTAAACATGCAACTTGACCAATAAATATGCAAATTTGGAAGATGAAACTTTTAGCAATAAACATGCAAAACGAGACCATTGGAAAATTGAAAATCACACATGCAACTATGAGCGTTGAATATGCAACTTCGACCATTAAACATGCAACTTTGACCAATAAATATGCAAATTTGGAAGATGAAACTTTTAGCAATAAACATGCAAAACGAGACCATTGGAAAATTGAAAATCACACATGCAACTATGAGCGTTGAATATGCAACTTCGACCATTAAACATGCAACTTTGACCAATAAATATGCAAATTTGGAAGATGAAACTTTTAGCAATAAACATGCAAAACGAGACCATTGGAAAATTGAATCACACATGCAACTATGAGCGTTGAATATGCAACTTCGACACATTAAACATGCAACTTTGACCAATAAATATGCAAATTTGGAAGATGAAACTTTTAGCAATAAACATGCAAAACGGAGACCTTGGAAAATTGAAAATCACACATGCAACTATGAGCGTTGAATATGCAACTTCGACCATTAAACATGCAACTTTGACCAATAAATATGCAAATTTGGAAGATGAAACTTTTAGCAATAAACATGCAAAACGAGACCATTGAACATGAAACTTTAGCAATAACATGCAATTGCTTCTGCCTCGAAAATCACACCTGCAACTATGAGCGTTGAATATGCAACTTCGACCATTAAACATGCAACTTTGACCAATAAATATGCAATATTTGGAAGATGAAACTTTTAGCAATAAACATGCAAAACGAGACCATTGAACATGAAACTTTAGCAATAACATGCAATTGCTTCTGCCTCGAAAATCACATCTGCAACTATGAGCGTTGAATATGCAACTTCGACCATTAAACATGCAACTTTGACCAATAAATATGCAATATTTGGAAGATGAAATTTTTAGCAATAAACATGCAAAACGAGACCATTGAACATGAAACTTTAGCAATAACATGCAATTGCTTCTGCCTCGAAAATCACATCTGCAACTATGAGCGTTGAATATGCAACTTTGACCATTAAACATGCAACTTTGACCAATAAATATGCAATATTTGGAAGATGAAACTTTTAGCAATAAACATGCAAAACGAGACCATTGAACATGAAACTTTAGCAATAACATGCAATTGCTTCTGCCTCGAAAATCACACCTGCAACTATGAGCGTTGAATATGCAACTTTGACCATTAAACATGCAACTTTGACCAATAAATATGCAATATTTGGAAGATGAAACTTTTAGCAATAAACATGCAAAACGAGACCATTGAACATGAAACTTTAGCAATAACATGCAATTGCTTCTGCCTCGAAAATCACACCTGCAACTATGAGCGTTGAATATGCAACTTCCACCATTAAACATGCAACTTTGACCAATAAATATGCAATATTTCGAAGATGTAACTTTTAGCAATAAACATGCAAAACGAGACCATTGAACATGAAACTTAAGCAATAACATGCAATTGCTTCTCCTCGAAAATCACACATGCAACTATGACCGTTGAATATGCAACTTCTACCATTAAACATGCAACTTTGACCAATAAATATGCAATATTTCGAAGATGAAACTTTTAGCAATAAACATGCAAACCGAGACCATTGAACATGAAACTTTAGCAATAACATGCAATTGCATCTGCCTCGAAAATCACACATGCAACTATGACCGTTAAATATGCAACTTCTACCATTAAACATGCAACTTTGACCAATAAATATGCAATATATTTTTTATTATTTTATTTTATCAATATTATAAAAAAATAAATTTTTTATATTATTTTATTTTTTTCAGTATTTTTTAAAAATAAATTTTTAAAAACTTACCATAAATTTTTTTCATAATTTTATTTTTATTAATATTTTATAATTTATATAATAAAAAAAATTTTTTAAATTTTTTTTTTTTGAGAGTAACTGGTTGCAACCGGCAGTGGCAACCAGTTACTCTCATTTTTTTTTTGTTTTTTAATGCCCCCAACCCTTGGGTATCTGATACCCAAGGTATTGTAGCATTACCCCCCTTTATATAAATTGATGTGGTATAATAATATGTGTCATGCTAACAGTGCCCGTAGGGCATTCGTTAATAATCTATTTAAGGAAAGTTTTGACATTATTTTTATGGGGAATGAAAAATTTGTCAAAACATTAATGATTTTTTTTACTTTTTTCCATCAAAATTTTCCTTAAATGAATTCTTAACGAATACTCTAAGAACATTCCTTAGCATTTCCCTAATAATATTAGTCGACTGTAGTAAGCAAAAAATAATAAAAGAAAATCACGTGGACTATCAGGTGTCATAATTAACAAAATAACATCAACAACAACTGTAGTTCTCTTATAGTTAGGATTCACAATATTTTCTGTCCTGTTTCATTTTAATGAGATCTGTCATATTTGGGATATATTTTTATGTGTTGTTTTGAAAATGGGATAAGAAAAAAAAATATTCTAAAATTTCAATAGGACAAGACAATAAGTCAGACGTAATTTTAATAGAATCAAACAAGATTTAATAATATGTGGGTAGGACGAGACAATTATTTTTGTGTATAAACAAGACGAGATGGAAATATTTTTGTTAATTTATGTTGGCTCTGAAAAAATTTTGGTGTTGCGTGGGCGTGCCATCAAAATTGGAGGATTTTTTACGGTATATTTGTGGAGGATATCTAATGTTGATAATTGGAGGAATACCCCACGAACCCACTCTTTCAAATGCTCCCTCTTAATAATGTGCGGTATGGTTGTGATAAGAACAGAAGTAAATAAAGAGGGAAAAGACTTTGAAGAGAAGAGGAGAAGAGAAAAGTTACTGGTCAAATATATAAACTGCATATCTTATTGAACTGTTTCAGGCTATATTTATAGCCATACAATGGAAAGTAAATAACCATAATGCTGAAGAATATTAGAAGAATTAACAACTACTAACTTATTCAAAACAAACAAAGACTAAGTCAAAGAAATTACGCCACGTAGCCACTCCTAACATGATACTGCTGTACTCCATGCTACTGTCGTGTGTGTGCCACATATGTATCCAAAGTGGCATGTATCATTCCTCCCCAGTTAAGGATCATTGTCTACAAGGATGAAATCAGGATAGGTCTTGGTAAAGCGCCACTCATTTTCCCAGGTTGCGTCCGCTGCTGGCGCACCTAGCCATTTCTCCAAGATTTCAGATTTTGGACGGTATTTCCCCTTGGTGATCACACGTCGATCTAAGATGGCTTCAGGTTGTGGAAGGATGATTGAAGTATCTGAGACTGGGGGGAGTTGGGTAGAGGTAGGAGTGATTGACCTCAAATGCCTCTGTAACAAGCTGACATGAAATATATTGTGAATTTGAGAACCATGAGGCAAAGCCAATTCATAAGCCACGAGCCCCACCTTTTTAATGACCTGATATGGTCCAAAGAAACGTGGTGCGAGCTTCATGGAGCCTCGAAAAGCCACAGAACTTTGTCTATAAGGTTGTAGTTTCAAATACACATAATCTCCCACAGCAAAAGAGGCATCGCGCCGATGTTGGTCCACTTGGCATTTCATCCGATTTTGAGCCTGCAGGAGGTTGCGTCGCAGCTCACGCATAATTGTGTCTCGGTCACGCAGATACTCATCCACAGCGTGGACACGGGAAGTTCCTGGTACATAGGCCAGTAGTCTTGGAGGTAGAATCCCGTAAACTGCTTCGAAATGAGTCATTTTGGTAGAGGAATGAATGGAGGTATTATAGCTAAACTCGGCCCAGGGAATCCATTCGAGCCATTTTCGTGGCTGATCACCAGCAAAACATCGTAAGTATTGCTCCAAAGTGCGATTGACAACTTCGGTTTGGCCGTCGGACTGAGGGTGGTAACTAGAGCCCATACACAGCTTGGTTCCTTGCAGCTGAAACAATGTCTTCCAAAAGGAGCTGATGAATACCTTGTCTCGATCACTAACAATTGGTGTTGGAATACCATGTAGGCAAACCACGTTGGCGACAAACGCCTTGGCAATAGTTACAGCAGTAAAGGGGTGTTTCAAGGCTATGAAGTGAGCATATTTTGTTAGGCGATCGACAACGACCATGATGGCAGTGTAGCCATTAGAAGATGGTAACCCTTCAATAAAGTCCATAGAGACATCGATCCATATTTGGTGAGGGATGGGCAGTGGTTGAAGCAACCCTGCCGGCTTCATACAATCAGTTTTGAACCTCTGACAAACATCACATTGCTGCAAAAACTCCTTCACCATTCGGCGCATGCTGGGCCAAACAAAGCTAAGATTGATTCGAGAGAGTGTCTTATGAAATCCAAAATGCCCACCAGTAGAAGATGAATGGCAGTCAGCAAGTACCGTTGGAATTAAGCTGGAGGTGGGGCTCAAATAAACTTTGTCTCCTTTGAACCATACTCCATCATGTTGAAGCAGTCTGTGGCCTGATTGGGAAGTGATTTCCTTCAATAATTTTTCATAAAATGAGTCCTGTTGTATTTCTTTTTGTAGTGTTGACCACCAATCTGCATGTGGCATAGAAAGTGATAAAAATTGGAATTCAACTACTCGAGATAAGGAATCGGCACCTTGATTTTCAGGCCCACGTTTATATTCAATTTTGTAATCATAACCAAGTAGTTTTGGCAGCCAACGCGTCTGTGCCGGTGTAGTGATCTGTTGCTCCAACAGATACTTGAGACTTTTTTGGTCGGTGCGGACAGTGAATGGTTTCCCAAGCAGATATGGGCGCCACTTCTTGATTGCTTTGATGATGGCCAACATTTCCTTCTCGTAGGTGGATAATGCCAAGGCTAAACCCTTCAATGCTTCACTAAAATATGCCACCGGTTGATTTCGTTGGGTAAGAATTGCGCCAATTCCAAGTCCGCTAGCATCGCATTCAATCACGAATGGTTGAGAAAAATCAGGAAGGCATAGAGTGGGTGGGGAAGTCAGTGCCTCTTTCAATTGTTTGAAGGCCATCTCTGCTGCCTCATTCTAGTGAAATCCTTCCTTGCTCAAGAGGCGGGTCAAAGGGGACGCTATACCTCCAAAATTACGGATAAACTTTCGGTAATAGCCTGCTAATCCAAGGAACCCACGGACTCCTTTAGCTGTTGTTGGTGTTGGCCATTCTATGACAGCTTGGATCTTGGTTGGATCAACTGACACACCTTGCTCCGAGATAATGTGACCCAAGTACTCAACCTGTAAAACACCAAATCGACATTTCAACTCTTTAGCAAACAAACTGTTAGCAAATAGGATTTGGAGAACAATTTGTAGATGTGTGAGGTGGTCTTCCCATGATCTTGAATATATGAGAATGTCATCAAAAAAAACCAAAATAAATTTTCGGAGATAGGGACGAAAGAGATCGTTCATAAGACTTTGGAAGGTTGCCGGTGCGTTAGTGAGGCCAAATGGCATCACTATAAATTCATAATGGCTTTCGTGTGTCCGGAATGTTGTTTTAGGAATGTCAGCTTCATGCACTCGTATTTGATGATATCCAGACCGCAAGTCTAGTTTAGAGTAAAATTTGGCTCCATGGAGTTCATCTAATAGCTCATCGATCACAGGAATTGGATATTTATCTTTAACTGTGATGTCGTTCAGAGCTCGATAATCCACACAAAATCGCCAAGCACCATCAGTTTTCTTTACAAGAACCGGTGAAGAGAACGGACTGTTACTTGGCCGTATCAAACCAGATTGTAAAAGCTCCTTTACCATCTTTTCTATCTCAGTTTTTTGATAATAAGGGTATCGATATGGCCGCACACTCACTGGTCCTACGCTCGGCTGCAATGGGATCTGGTGGTCATGTGACCGTCTTGGAGGCAAGGTGGTGGGTGATTCAAATACATGGGAGAATTTAGTTAGGAGTTGGCCTATCTCAGGTGGGTATGAATTTGGTTCACTGCTGCTGCTGGAAGGAATTATTTGGAAAAATAATCCAGTGCTCTGTAACCCATTAGATTCCTTGTCAGACAAAGCTTCAATGCCAGTTCGTCGCAATCCTTGGAAGGTGTGGGAGGTTCCTTTCACTGTGAAGTTCATTGTAAGCTGTTTGTAATCCATCCCAATGGGTCCAAGAGTCTCAAGCCATTGTACTCCTAAGACCAGTTGGCAGACCGCAACCGGAAGAATGTAGTAGTCGGCTGTGACGAAATATCCTTGGATGGTGAGGGTGAGATTGCGACATTGTCCGGCACATTCTATCTTTTCACGGTTAGCCACCATTACTTCAAACTTCATATCCCGAATCACTGGTAACCCAAACTTAGAGACTATAGCCTGATCAATGAAGTTGTGTGTACTACCACCATCTATTAGAACCATAACATTCTTGTTTTTCAGCTTGCCCATAACGCGAATGGTTTGTGGATGATCGGTACCTGCAATTGCATGAAAAGAAATTTCTGGCATAACATCATGATGTTCTTGTTCCGGGAGAGCGCCCTCGACATCCTCTATGGTTTTATGAGATGAGCCATCGATCATGAATAATTGTGGTCGTTCACAGCGATGGCCAGCAACAAACTTTTCGTCACAATAATAACATAATCCCTTCTCGCGTCGTTCGCGTGCCTCTCGATTGGTGATTCGGTGAAATGTTGCTGGTTGAGTACTCAAGCTTTGGTTCATACGCTGGGTTGGTGGAGGTCTTAGCACACCAGCAGTGGGGTTGGGTGATGCCTTTGGTGTCAAGGAGGTTGGTGGAAACGAGTTTGCTGGGTTGGCTTCCTTTGCAGTTGGGTTCGCTCCTCGATCAGTCTAGCCACTCCTATTTTATCCGCCAAGGTTCAAGGTTGTTTAATTTTTACATCGATGCGGATTTCATCGCGAAGTCCTGCAATAAAACAACCGATGAGAAAATTTTCGGGCAGGCCATCAACTCGGTGGGAAAGTTTTTCAAAAGCTTCTTGGTAAGATGCTACGGTTGTGGTTTGTTTAAAGCGAGTCAGAGCTTCTGACGGATCTTCGTAGTCGGTTGGACCAAATCGAAGTTGTATAGCCTTGGTGAACTCATCCCATGTGAGTGGTCCACGAAATTTTGTCAACCATTTGTGCCATTGTAAGGCGATGCCTTCTAAATGGAAGGAGGCCAGCTGAACCCGTTGGCCTGGTGTGATGTTCCTGAAATCAAAGTATTGTTATGCTTTGTAAATCCAACCAGTTGGGTCATCTCCATCAAATTATGGGAAGGACAACTTAAGGTGTTGATGAGGGTGGTCATTGATAGTGTTAGAGCGAGCAGTATTTGGGTATGTGGATTCATCACGTGCAAATGGGTTGGTTTCAGAAGGGCTAGGGTTTTGGCTACGGGAGGCTCGAAGAGTTTGCAGCTCGGTTAACACCGCTTGTAAGGCAGCGTTTACTTGATCGAAGCTTGACTCGTGTCGTGCTAAGATTTCATTGACATCGTTTCGGAATTCTGTATTGGTTTTGCCGCGAGTGTCCATGGTCGAAACCGTCTCTGATACCACTGATAAGAACAGAAGTAAATAAAAGAGGGAAGAGACTAGAGAAGAGGAGAAGAGAAAGGTTACTGGTCAAATATAAAAACTGCGTATCTTATTGAACTGTTTCAGGCTATATTTATAGCCATACAATGGAAAGTAAATAACCATAATGCTGAAGAATAGGAGAAGAATTAGCAACTACTAACTTATTCAAAACAAACAAAGACTAAGTCAAAGAAATTACGCCACGTAGCCACTCCTAACATGATACTGCTGTACTCCATGCTACTGTCGTGTGTGTGCCACATATGTATCCAAAGTGGTACGTATCGGGTTGTTTGGATTGGTGGCTCCAAAGAAATGCTGGGAAGCCACAAAAATTATAAGCATAACATTGTCAAATTGGCAACAGTTGGTGGCAAGCATCTTTATAAATCCTCAAGGTTTCCTCTATTGAGATTTGGAGGAATGCAACCCCCCCCCCTCCAAAAAAAAAAAAAAACGGCCCATTCCTACGTGTGGTCCTTCTTCATAATTTACAAAATAGTTGTTCAGATTTATGGCTCCAACGAATTGTTGATGAGTCATAAGCCTACCACTGTCGAAATGACAGCCATTGGTAGAATGAATCCTAATGGCTTATCCAACTTCATCCCTCCCAGGTTGATATCTTTCTTCCACTGGAGCTGGAGGATGAGGGTGAGGATTCGCCTTATAAGAACGAGGTAAGTCATGTGTTTCATGAGATCTTCCATACAAGTCATGTTAGAGTCTAATTCATATGACTATGAATTTTAAGAGGAACTGGATTCCTCTCAAATTGCTCTACCATAGGTGGAACGGTTCCTTTTTTGTCTTTATCTTACAGTTGTATGAGCAACTCCCCCATCATGAGACATGAACACATTTTTTCCCATATTATTTTCTGTTGATTGGCTACATCATTCTAGTGGGTCCTACTGGGTGTGCCAATTTATGTATTGGCTTTGAAAAAAATTTGGTATTGCGCAAGCGTACCAGAGGAGCGTATCTTCAACGTAAATTACTGATCATGACTTCTAATCGAAACAATTGTAAAAATTAATGGGTTCTCTAAGGTTCGAAAGGGATGAACAATTAGATTATAATAGGATGCTATAAAATAAATGAACATTGAATTGGAATTATAAAAAAAATGTTTACAGTACTGGAATTGTTATTATAAAATATTGCAGGAATTAATAAAAAAAAAAAAAAAAGACTACTGGAAACAAAAGAAATCTAACAGGCCCATGATTACCGGAAATTTTTTTTTAAAGACTAGACTATGGAAATTAGAATTGTTGTTGTTGGATTCATTTGTGTTTGTTTGTTGAGTTGTGATTATTGTTGGTTGGACTTGGATGTATCCTTTTAGTGGGTCCCACCGGGAGTGCCAATTTATATCTTAGAAAAACGGATTCTCCAAAACCTACTACAATTGGAATTTATAAGGATGTTAAAAAGATTGAGAGAAATTTTACTGGAATTGAAAATCTAAGCTATAGAGATTGTTACTGAAATTGAAAATCTGGAATTGAGATTATAAAATTACAAAGAATTGAGAAACTGAGTTTACTGTGATTAAAACAAATCATAATTACATAATGAAGCTCGAAAACTACAGAGCTAATTAACTACATAGAGAATAATGGGAAGTTGATATGCTGGCTTTTATAGGATTTGAAAGTCACTTCCTCCTCCCTGCACTTTTTGCTAACTTCCTCTAAGTGTCTCTCAACTTCCGATAATTTTTATTAACTTCATTCACTCATCCTCCAAGTCTCTGTGTTCTTGTCAATTTCCTCTAAATGTGTATTAACTTACTGTTTAATTTACATTGGTGGAAGAAAATAAGTTGGTGGAGGATAATTTCCTCCTTAATTTTTTCCTGCTTGAAAAATAGTAATTTCATGATTGCTTCTAAGATGGACTTCTCGAGGAATTGAGTCTTGAACTATTTTAATTAGACTAGGCTTATTATTTTTGGTGCAAACAATTTACCACCAAATTTGTGGATTTAGCGCCAAATTATTCCACTTCATACAAAGTACACACTGTAAAAATCCATAATTAGAGAAAAATTATGAACAAAATATTTTATATATATATATATATTACACACGCTTTCATCACCTTGAAAGCTTCAAATTCCTCTTCAATTTCAGTTCCGTACATCTCTTTCTCTATCTCTGTTGACGATTCCCACAGTACCCAGTTACCTTCTCTTCTCTTCTCTTCTCTTCTCTTCTACTTACACACTGTGTTGTAAATAATATTTTATTTTTTGAAAAAAAAGGAAAAATCATTTTTTTTCTTTTTTAAATTAGCATATAAATTCCCTAACTAATGAACTCATTGAAGCGTCAGCAGCAGCAGCACTTTATCAAAATCTTAAAACGCAGCGTTGCAAAGTAATTTTTAACCAGAAAAGATTCGTGAATCACATGGCGAATACAGTTGGTAATCATCAAGAACAGAACCATGGCCATCCGTCTTCTTTTAATTCTGCAACGAATCAGAGTAACAGCAATTCGATGCCGCTGGCTGAGAGATGGAGTGCGATTTTGAAGCATAATCCGGGAATCTCCTCTGAGTGGACGCTAGAGGAACAGGCGACTCTTGAAGACGGGCTACAGCAGTGAGTAATTTTTTTTTTTTTTTAAATTTATTTGAGGGTTTTGTTGGTTGGGTTCAATTGGGTATTGTTAGAACTTTGGTGGGTTTGAATTCTTTTGCTTGATCTTTGATATTTTTATAGTTTATGTTCAATTGGGTTTTGTGAATTTTTGAGTTATTGGTTAGCTCTTTAGCCCTACTAAAATGAGGTCCTTTAGTTCCGTGTTAGTTGTTTTTGGGTTATTGTGTTTTTGTTTTGGGGTTTCCGAGTAAAATGGAGTGTGTTTGCTAGTTTTTATCTTGTGTAGTAACGACTCTGACTTTTGTTTTAGATAAAGAATTTGATTTGGATTTTCAAAATTTAAGTAGAATTAGGAGCACTATAGATTCTGCACAAATTAAACATTATAATGATCTTCCATACAAGGTTTTAATTTGATGTTCATTCACTCGATTGGAAACACTATGGTAGCCACTTCTAGTTGTTAGGCTTTTCCGTTTTTAGATTGAGGTAAAATAACTTTTTTAATTCCAAAAAGCTCTTTTCAAACTTTTTTGTGGTGTTTGGTTGCATTTTAAGTAAAGCTTTCAAAGATTAAAAAAATTATTTTGCCTCCGCTAACAAAAGCTCAAATAGAGTTTGAAAAGTTTTTTTAAAAGG
This sequence comes from Zanthoxylum bungeanum, assembly GCA_019454045.1. Classification (NCBI taxonomy): domain Eukaryota; kingdom Viridiplantae; phylum Streptophyta; class Magnoliopsida; order Sapindales; family Rutaceae; genus Zanthoxylum; species Zanthoxylum bungeanum. Next base: position 13,174 of record SKCR01011523.1, on the reverse strand, counting down.
TTAAATTATATGTAATACACTTATTTAATTTATCAACATTATTTCATTTCTTTCGTAGCACAACTTAAAAAAATTTACCCAATAAAGTAATTTTATAATTTTTAATAAAAACTCTTATTTACAACCTCTACTAATAAAATCTTGAAGAAACGTTGTTTGAAAAGTTATACCAAACGGACCCTCGGTTCACTTCCACTTAAAAAATTTTGATACCTTAAGATGCTGACCGACTTTAGCCTTTTTTCCATACAATGAACTGAATGTTAAAAACATATATATTCAAATATTCAATACATTGTTTTTTTTAAGGTTGTGAACAAAATTTATGCTGATACTTGGGTTAAGTTGTTTAAAATCATTTTAGTTGCTTAAAAATCTATCCAAGTTGTTCTTCATTTAACTTTTTTTTGTTATCTCAATTGCATAAGATTCGGTGTGAATTTTAATATTTGAGTTGATGTTTGTTTTTTTAACTGCTTTGGGATTGGAAACTGAAATGCCCTTTGGTTCTCCTCGAAAACTACTTTACGTTCATTTCATTTCATTTCATTCATGGGTGGTTTACCTGATGGAAGTGGTCTTTGTTTCCCCTGCAGATATGCATCAGACAGAACATTAACTCGTTATGCAAAGATAGCTATGCATCTACATAATAAAACTGTTCGGGATGTAGCATTGCGTTGCAGATGGATGACTGTAAGATCTATAGTGTTTTGTTTTATGTTCTGTATATTGTTCTTTTCAAATAAACTAAAATAATTATCTGTGAACCTGCACTGTCTGTGGTTAGCAACTGTATTCAGGCATTTTTATTTTAGTTGTTGTGGCTTTAAGCATGGTAGTCAAATACCATAGTTAGAAAACTTTTGACTGGCTGCCGTTGTTCCTGGTTGTCCTGTTAGAACATGTCAGAATATCTATGAACATGGAGGGTTGAAAATATATTTATATAATGGCTGGAACTTGGAAGAGATCAAACTTAATGCTGTTTAATGCTTTATTTCAAGTTCTAACTAATTCAATTCTCTGTTCAGAAGAAAGAAAATAGCAAGAGAAGGAAGGAAGAAATATCAAGGAAGAACAAAGATAAAAAGGTACAATCTATCAATATTTTGTACCATTTAATTTGTTTTATTATTTTTCTTTTCATTCCTTTTTTCAGTCTTAGCAACAAAATTTAGTTATCACATTGGATTATGGGGTTTCATGTATGTGCATGGATGGCCGAATGCATACTATATACATCAGTTCATATGGGCTGTATGTTAAAGGTTTATTAAAGGATTAAAGTCTGCCTACCCCTCTCCCAAACAGTGGCCATTCCATTGAGCAGTGAGGAAAGCTTTGTGTTTTAGCAGAACCAGTTCCTGGGAGACATGTTTTGCAAAATGAATTTGTCTCTAAACTATAATATTTTTGTGTGGTGGAAACTTGTCTACGATATCAACTAACGATTTAGGCTTAAATTCTCCGAAATGCAAATTCTGCTGCTAGTTTTTTTCGCTAAAACACTCGGTTGCTTTAACTAAGGTGATAACATTTAATTTGGAAGACTTTTATCCTGAAATATTAGTTAACGACAATATGCTTAATGTGGAGGGATGGAGGGTTGATATAATATTTTTATTTGAATACTTTAAATATGTGATTTATGATTTATTGGGGCTTAGGAATGTCTTTTGATTTTGATTCCTAGGAAAGAGTTATTGATCCTTCAGCAAAGCCAGCCCACTTTGCAGCCCGGGCTGATGTTCTTCCATATGCATCAGCAATTATTCCTGTGGGCTATGATGATGGCATTTCGTACAAAGGTTGGCTCTTCTTACATATCTGCTACTATTCTATTATTATCCTTGTAGTTGAGAAGAACAATGCTTTTCATTTTCTCGTATGTGCCTTTCATCTCCTAAGATTGCTGCTTCTTTTGCTTCTTTTTTGCTAAATTTTATTGTATTATCCACTTCCCATTTTGTCTTGATTGTTTCCATTAACAACCAGAAATTAGAAGTTATACTCCACATTAGACTCAAGTAATTTTTGGGTTTACAGCTCTCTTTCTCTTGCATTTACATTAGAGTGATGTTATGCAATTAAATTAGGGTGATATTCAATCTGTAAAATCATTTTTTTGTTAACTTGAATGCTACGGAACATGTGTACTTTTGTGGTTCAAAAATTAAGAAAGAGTATTCTTGTCTAATTTTGATAGATGCAACTTGATCAACTTTATATATATGTATGTGACTGCGGGCTTAATCGTGCCTCTTGAAATTGTTTTCATCTGGGAAGAGGAAGAATCTCTTGTTGCAGCGAAGAATATGTGCTTAAGGTTTTGGTGGTCGGCCTCTTTGCTTCATAATTTCTAGAAAAAAAGTATTACTAATAGCATTTGGAAATTTGAACAGAGGCTAAGGTTAGGAAACCGTAGATAGATGGATGAAGGATGGATATCCAAAACTTTTATGGGGACAGGGAAATTGGGTACGATTATCTTAGCTGGTAAAGCTAGTGGGAAGTTTAAAGGGCTTGTTGGTTTGAGTGAAAAAAATGGGAGATGTTTGTAGCGGGGGATGAATTTGTATCTTTTGTCTCCCCTCTTCTTTTCACTTGCCAGCTCTTCTAACAAAACTAATTGGTTTGGTTTGGTATAGATTTAAGGGTTTTGACTTGTGAGTGGGGATGTGAGGCTTAGTGAAGGGTAAAAGCACCTCTCTTAGACTTGGTTTAAATGATGGGAATAATTCTTATATTTATGAAAATTAAATTTCAATTGGTCATTCAATTGAGACGGTAGTTGGATTGAGATGTTTTCAGATGTACCATACACGGTATCTCTCAGTAGGAGAAGAAATAGAATAGTTTCCATGTTTTGTTCATGATTTTGTGTTACTAAGTTGGACTGTTTTAGTTAATGAATTTGTTTCAAATAATAGAAGAAACGTCAGCAACAAAGTGGGTAATGGGTCTAAAGAACATATGCATTGTGGAATTTGTTTTCACCTTTATTTTCAGTGGTGCACGGGCATGTTAGCTTTATAATTTGATAAAAACAGAATATTTTGTTTATCGTCTAAGCAATGATTTGAAAGGATCAAGTAAAGAGTTTTCAGTACTAGTTATGTTTTGTCTCTTGTCGTGGTAGCAAGAGGTTAAGGCACCCCTTGACACCAACCTTTGAGGGAAATGTATTTATTTTATTATTATTGTTATTTGGCATGGTGGGGTGTGGTGGGATGCATGTTAAATCTAAAATAAAGAAGGAAAAATTAAAACGAGTCAAGAGTTTCCATATGTTTATAGTTGTTGACATGGTAATGGAAATTCGGTGAGATGTTTTTGCATGGGAGATTATTTCCTTTGCAAAATGAAGCGTCAGTTTCTCAGTTGGTAGTATATTGCATCTCATGAAATATTAGGGGAATGTAATAGTGGATATGTGTCTTGTGGTGTTTGCAGTCATTGGTGGTATATTGGGAGAGGTTCTTGAGAAGAATGCACAGAACTTCAATCAAATTTCTGCTAACCTTGCATCTTATAAGGTTAGTGAGTGCTTATGTTTTAATAAATTGGTTTCATTTTGATCTGGTTATTGATTTAGTTTGGGTAGCACTATATATGCAAATTCTTTGCCCCCATACTTTTTTTTTTTTTTGGAAACGTTAGAAACCCCGCCGTCAAACCATCCCTTCCGGGCTTAAGCGGAGTAGGTAAAACCCTCGGTTGTCCCAGATTCTTACAAGAAACGCACTCTCTGGATTCGAACCCAGGATCTCAAGGTGAAATCCTGAGCCCTATACCACCAAGTCACGCCCCTTGGGGACCCCATACTTATCTTCTGTACATCTATGAAAAATAATGTCGATATATACATATACTTGATTATGATTCGCATATCTCGAAAAACCTTTTGGAATTAGCATAATTAGACTAAAGTATCATTTATATCCTATACCACAGTGATGAAGCACTTTATGCTGTTTGGAGACATTCCGTACAAGTCATCTTGTTTTATTCTCGTTCGTTGTTGTTGGTTGTCAAGAGCTTACATTTTTTAATTTTCTTTTCTTTTCAGATTCAGGATAATATTAGTCTCTTATGCCAAACTCGCGATAACATTCTCCGAATATTAAATGAGTATGTTCCCCTTGCTTCAATTATTACTTTTTCATTATAATTTCTTTCAGCGCTTAAATGCTGTATTCCCCCTTGCCTTTACTGTAAGTATCACTTTGCAAAACTGAAACAAAATATCAAATCCATGGCCTCAGTATGCAACTGAAATTAGACAGTAAACTGCCAAAGTTCCTCGAAACATTTTATACGTGTTGTATATTATCGAAGTTAGAACCTTTCTGTCTTCTCCATTTTTCTTCAGGTTCATTTTTCCGCTATCATTTTAAGGCCATTTCTCTTTTCTTGTTTCCTTACTGTACGTTTTGATTCTTTATGCAGCCTGAATAACATGCCAGCCATGATGAGGCAGATGCCACCTCTTACAGTGTCAGTGAATGAAGAACTAGCTAACTCCATCCTCCCCCCACCGAACATTCAAAGGCATTCGTGAATCTTCCCAGATATAACAGTTAGACGCAATAAGCTTCCGATTTGATCATGACCCTACCTGAAATTCCAACCACGGTGGAAATAACCGGCGAAGGGCTATCAAGCTGCCAATCTTTTCTCCAATTTGAACTGACCTCTCTCTTTCCATTTGATCTCCCCCCATTCTATATAGTCCATATAGTTCAAATTTTATGCAATAGTTTGTGCAGTAGCTTGTGAATTTAGATTTTATGTAGGGATTAGGAAATAAAGAGCAATTATCAATGCTTATTTGTTTATTTTGGTGTATTTCTCTCTCTCTCTCTCTTTATTTATTTTTATTTTTTTACTGTTATGGCTTTTATTCTCAACTAAGACTTTTTTTCTCTATTAGCTGGGCACAGATTTATCTCAATGTTTTAGTTATATGTTAGTGGAGTTGTTTTATATCTGTATATTTTTTGGAAATATTAAACGTTAGAAACTCTACCGTCAATTCATCTGATCTGAGCTTAAGCGGAGTGGGTAAAATCTCCGATTGTTCAGACTTTTATAAGAAATACACCATCAGCATTCAAACTCAATTCTTGACAATTAAGTCCTAAACTCTTTACCATCGAGTCACACCTTTTGGAGGCGATTAAAATGTTCTTATTTCATTTTTTAAATATTTTAGATTAGTAAATAAATGTAAATCGAACTCTTCTAATCTTGGTGATAAATTGTAAGGCAATGATTCTCAAATGTAACTTTGCGAAGGGGTGAAATTTGAGAATTTTGCTCGAACCAAACCGGTTTGGTTCAGAAATTGGTTCAAAATCGGTTCTGAAAATTTTGAACTAATTATGAAAAACACCCATCTTAATTTATGGCACGTTTCTTTGAGGGGACTTGAATTCGATCTAATGCTAAGCTTAATATTATATTGATTTTTTTACCAAAATTAATTAATAATTATTCAATAATAATTAAAATATAATTAAAATTTTATCATATATTATTATTAAATTATGTGTGGTAAAAGATTATAAAAAATTTTAACCTAAATTTTACCCAATTTCACTTGGGTTAAAATTTCTCCTTCTCAAAGTTGAAATTACATTATTCAAAGATCATTGGGATTTCAGATTTTTTCTTGTTTTTTCTTTCACTTTTCTAATTATTTATAAATTTTCAGTCCATATTTTTCATTAAAAATATTGTTTTTACATTTATTTAAAGAACCGCAGAGACTGCGTATTTATTAAGAAATTGATTGAAAATAAAGAGTGTGAATCAGACAAGACACTAGAAAGCTTAATCTGATATATAAGGTTAATAATTTTTAACACTTAAAACCTAAATATCGTTACAAATAATTTTTTTTTTTAGGTGCATTTATTTGAAAAAAAAAATATTACAAAGAATTATTTTCCTTCAAGATGATAATGTGGATGTCAATATCATATAACATGAACTTTGAATGTGTATTAATTTAGTGTTTCAACTATGTTATTTAACCTCCGAATAATTAATGATTAATCGGTATTTAAACATAAATAGCTATTTAAGTTATCTGACCTGACCAATTTAATTTGACAATGATATATGATAATTTTTGTTGAGGCCAGCAGTTGAAGCCAGCAAGATCACCGAAAGTGATCAACCCATGCATGCAGTTGGCATGCAATCAAGCACCAAAAGCTTGATGTGAGGTGCAAGCTTGGTGACAGCTTGCCAAACCGCGTGTTACTGTAGCACGCGGTTTGGACATTATAAAAGGAGCCTTAGAGCTCAGTTATATTCATCCCAAAGTGTGTGTAAGCTCCAAGTAGAGAGCTTGAGAGTGTGTGAGGTTTTTTGTTAAGTTTCTAGTTGTAAACTTGTGTAATTTTATTCTTGAGAGTAATAAAATACAATTCGGTTTTTCCTCAAATACACTCTAAAGTGATCGGTGAATCACAACAAGTGGTATCAGTAGCTTTGGTTCTTCTTTGGGGTCGAAAAACCGAAGAACGGAGCTCGGTTCGGAAAATTCGAGTTCCGGCAAAGTTGTCAAAAATCAACTTTGAGCATACCATCAGCTAGTTCACGTCGAGACGAGCACGGTGGTATTTTCCGGCGATCAAACGGAGGTCAGGGAGCCCGAACGCGCCGCACGCGCCAGGCAGAGAACTCCCACGCGCCGCCACTCGCAGACACGCGCCTCACGCGCACTGAAGGTTGAAGACGATCCGCGTGGCCGCACACGTCAGCGCCACGTCACGCCCAGTCAGCGCCCAGTCAGCAGACACGTCAGCCGCCACGTCATCTGCCACGTGTCTGCCACGTCAGCAAAACCGGTCCCACTTTCCACGTCAGCAGCGTCACATCAGCGCCATGTCAGTAGCCTGGTAAATTTCATTTGGCCCCCTGAAGTTTTGAAATTTACGGTTTTGCCCCAGAATTTTTAGGAATTTACAAATCAGTCCCTGTGTCGGATTTAGACCAACGAAGTGTCTATTCCACCATTTTCGACCGTTCCGAACGCAACGGTGATCTCAGATTTATGAAATTCAGCCCCAATTTTATTGTATTTACATTTTAAACTTTAAAATTTAAAATGGAAATTGGAGATTCGTCTTCTGGTGCAATGATTAAACTGGATGCAACTAATTACTCCCTCTGGAGACCTCGGATGATAGATTTTTTGCATTGCAAAGATTTATTTGATGTCATCGAGTTGAAGGGAGTGAAACCAGAGTCTGTTAAGGAGTATGACTGGAATAAACTCAACAACAGAACTTTGGGTCAGATAAGGCAGTGGATCGGTCACAGTGTCTTCCACCACGTAGCATAGGATTCAGATGCTTACAGGATGTGGATAAAGCTGGAAGACATGTTCCAGGCCAAGACAGCTTGGAATAAAGCCCTGTTAATGAGGCGTTTGGTGAACCTGAAGCTACGGAGTGGAACTTTCGAACACACCAACGAGTTCCAGAGCCTGGTGAACCAGTTGTCTGCAGTAGACATGCAGCTGGGAGATGAAGTACAAGCCCTTTTACTACTCAGTTCCCTTCCTGATAGCTGTGAGACATTGGTGATTACTCTCAGCAATTCCGCTCCATGAGGTAAAGTTACCATGCCTATGGTAAAAGATGCCCTGTCGAATGAGGAGTCCAGGAGAAAAGATGTTGGCTCAAAACAGACAGAAGCCTTCGTCACAAAGACTCGAGGAAAACATCAAGGAAGAGACGGAGAGAGAGGCAGAAGCACAACCAGTGGTATATCCTCAGATGGAAGGAAGCCTACCTATAAGTGCTACCATTGTGGCATTGTAGGCCACCTAAAGAAGAATTGCCAAAAACTGCAACGAGAGCAGGGACAAGGCAATCACCAGCCGAAGAATGACGAAGGAGAGACACTGGTCGTTGTCCAAGCAGATGTAGCAATATGCTCCATACAGGAAGAAACATGCCTTCACAACGCAACCCAAGATGTTGAGTGGGTGGTAGATACTGCAGCATCCTACCACGTCACTCCTCACAGAGATTTCTTCACAACATACAAAGCATGAGACTTTGGAGTAGTGAAGATGGGAAATATCAGTTCCTCTGGGATAGTAGGAATGGGTGATATTCAGTTGCGGACAAATGTCGGGTGTACATTGACCTTGAAGGATGTCCTGCATGTTCCAGAACTTCGGCTGAATGTACTCTCGGGGATAGCTCTTGACAAACAGGGCTATAACAATCACTTCAGAAATGGCACATGGAGAATGACGAAAGGTGTCATGGTTGTCGCCCGAGGACATGCTTGCGGCGCACTATACAAGACTCATGTGAAGATTTGTGCAGACAGCCTCAATGTAGCTGAAAAAGAGGCTTCTCAAAATCTGTGGAACCGGAGACTTGGACACATGAGTGGGAGAGGGTTGTCTACCCTGAACAAGAATGAGCTTACCAAGGATGTTGCACGAGGTCCTTGCAATCACTACTCGATTGGTAAGCAACGCAGAGTCTCATTTGATTTCTCTTCAGATAGAAAATCAGAGTTGCTCAGTCTGGTGCACTCTAATGTTTGTGGTCCCTTTGAGGTTGATTCATTGGGCAGTAACAAGTATTTTCTGACTTTCATCGATGATGTTTCACGGAAAATCTGGGTGTATTTCCTCAAGACGAAGGATCAGGTCCTAGATCAGTTTCCACGCCATAGTAGAGTATGAAACAGGGAAGAAGCTGAAGTGCCTTCGCACAGACGATGGAAACGAGTACAGTTCCAGGGAGTTCGAAGCCTACTGCATGAGACATAGCATTCGACATGAGAGAACTGTTCCACACACTCCACAACATAATGGTGTCGCTGCAAGCATGAACCGCACCATTATGGAGAAAGTCAGAGGAATGATCAGTATGGCTAAGCTGCCAAAGCCATTCTGGGGAAAAGCTGTTCGTGCTGCCTGTTACCTGATCAACAGATCATCAACTGAACCGTTGAACTTGGAGATTCCGGAGAAAGTGTGGTCTGGTAAGAATCCCTTATACACTCACCATAGAGTATTCGGTTGTTTAGTCGTTGTATATGTATCCAATGAGCTCAAGGAGAAGCTCGATGCAAGGACAACTTCATGTATATTCCTAGGCCATGGAGATGGAGAATTTGGATACAGACTATGGGATACGAAGGAAAAGATGGTCATCAGAAGCCAGGAAGTAGAGTTTCTTGAAGACCGAACAATTGAAGACATTGAAATGCCCAGGATGTCTTCCAATTCCAGTGCCAACAGAAATCCAGACCCAGCACCAGCACAATTGGCCACAGATATGGTGCACGAGGAAATTCCAGAAGCAGAACCAGAGGAGGCAGATAAAGATGTTGAGCAGGGGGAGACACAACCTGTTCCATCGGAGATTACAGAAGAAAGTGTTGAGCAGGGGGAGCCGCAACTCATTCCATTAGAAGCTGCAAGATCATTCACAGAGATGGATGATGACAGACCTCCAGAAATCAGTAGACCTCAGACAAGAAGATCAGAACGAGGCAGGATTCCATCAACCAGATATCCGGGATCCGAATATATTCTGCTTACTGATGTGGGGGAGCCAGAGAGTTTCCCAAAGGCAAGAAGGCACTGAGGAACAATTGGGTGAAGAAACATGGCATCAAAACTGTGCAGAGACACAACAGAAGATTACAGTGCAGAGACGCAGTGGACTGTACTATGCAGAGACATAGCAGGAGAATACTGTACAGAGATGCAGTGAAGTGTGCTGTGCAGAGACACCGCCGACATGTCAACAAAGGAACGATGATCGGGACAAGCTAGAGTTGTGCAGAGACATAACCAGGATAGCTGTCATATGATACAGAGAACTACGATTGGCTTGATCCCAACTCAGGGTACGTAGGCAGTCATACAGATGCAGCCAGGGGTGGATCCATTGGAGGATCCGATTTGGGTGATTGATGGTCGGCTCAGATTTTGAGGAAATCTTCACCGAGGGGGAGATTTGTTGAGGCCAGCAGTTGAAGCCAGCAAGATCACCGAAAGTGATCAACCCATGCATGCAGTTGGCATGCAATCAAGCACCAAAAGCTTGATGTGAGGTGCAAGCTTGGTGACAGCTTGCCAAACCGCGTGTTACTGAAGCACGCGGTTTGGACATTATAAAAGGAGCCTTAGAGCTTAGTTATATTCATCCCAAAGTGTGTGTAAGCTCCAAGTAGAGAGCTTGAGAGTGTGTGAGGTTTTTTGTTAAGTTTCTAGTTGTAAACTTGTGTAATTTTATTCTTGAGAGTAATAAAATACAATTCGGTTTTTCCTCAAATACACTCTAAAGTGATCGGTGAATCACAACAATTTTGACAGGTTAATCGATGGGTTTTCAATTATGACTTTCCAAAAATCGTCCAATTTCAAATTTTATTCTATTTTCAAATTATTTTTTTAGATATTAATTGATGATTTTATGTGAAAAAAGAAGGATTCCATTAGAAATGATTAAAAAATAAAAATATGTTTCGATTTAAACTAATATAACCAGGATAATAAAATTCTTATAATAATATTATTATTTTTTTAGTCATTAATAATGAGTGATTTTTTGAGAAACGGTTTGATTTTTTTTTTCTCAACCATATAAAATATCAATTTTATTTTTCCCGATTAATCAAAAATCACTTAAATCACTATTAGAACAATTTACTATCAATTTTCGATTAAACTCAAATTTTATTTTTGTTTATTTATTTTTGGTACGTAGAAAAAAAATGGAACCGCAGCCGTTTGGTTAGAGAAAATTGACTTTGACTAATGCGGCTTATATAGACTGGAAAATAAATAATAATAATAATAATAATAATAATATAATAATAATAATAATAGGTAAGAATGAGTCTCGTCTCATCTCATGTTTACAACTTTGCCTCATCAACTGGAAATTGAAGTTTATATTAATAATAGTTTAAAAATTTATTTACACACCCCTCCCTTTAATTTTTTACATGAATAACCTAAAACATGTGAGTAAAGTCTAAAGCATCCTTAATGTGTAAAGTCTAAAATGTCCTTAATGAAAATATAAAATAAGTCCCGTGGGTGGCTTGGTGGTGTAGGGCTCGGAATTTGACCTTCAGGTCATGAGTTCGAGTCCAGAGAGTGCGTTTCCTGTAAAAGTCTGGGACAGCCGGAGATTTTACCTGCTTCACTTAAACCCGGACCAAACAAAGCCTTTTCTAATTAAGATAGCGTCGGTTTTTTATGTTTGTTCTATTCGAATCATTATTTCATTAAATAAAATAAAATTTAGGTCTCTTTTTAATCACATACATCTACACCTACCATATTTTACATAAACTTTTCAAAAGAAAAAAATAAATAATAATTTTTCAACATTTCAAAAATGAAAAAACAATTGCCTGGCAATAGTAAAAATAAAAAATAAAATTTCACCACTTGGCTATATAGTAAATAATATATAATTTGCAATCAACTATGACTGTTTTTTTTTTTTTGGTGGTATTCTTTTGACTATGCTTTTTTTTTTTTTTAATAAAATGAAAGAAAAAAATTTGAAGGCCAACTTTAATCTATGATGTGTAATATTTAAATTTTATGGGACCTTAAAATAAAATAATATGACGACTATAACCTTGACTGTAAGGGTAGGTGGCTTGACTAAAAGGAATTTTGTTGGTTATTTTTGACTTTTAGAGGGCAAAAAAAACTGAGAGAGTTTTGTTTGCAATCGGGTATTGCATTTTTTTCAGATTAATCCATTAACAATATAAGTGGATTTAGTTGAACATTTTTCTTTCTTTTTTATAAATTGAAAATTGCTTTTTAAATATTTGATGGCTTTTGGGAATTTTGTAATTTAATTAGAATTTTTGTAGACATTTATTTTATTTTTTTGAAAAGTCATTAATAAATCTAATCTTTCATAATAATTATACTATCGATATCATTTTTTTTAAACCAACATCATGGAAGAACCGAGACCCTACTTGTAACTGTTGTGTATATCAGGATCTTTCTTTAAACCGAGGATATTCGATACGATTTTTATTATAAAATAACCCAAATTGAAATTCCTAGCTAGATATGTTTCCATTGAGGTCCTTATTGACTTGAGAAGATTCCATAATTTGAATATTTTAATTGCATGTTCCCCTTAAATAGGGTTCATGCATGTTTGTGAAGAAAGCTTTCAATTTGTTGCTTGTTGTTCATTCATAATTAATTAATTTTAAGCCAAAGCGATTTGGTAAATTTATTTTACTTAGCTAGAGAAAAATTTCTAGGATATGTTTAAGCACTTATTCATCATCAAAGTTGCTGATAATTTTGGTTAAAGCTTTTCCAATAATCTGCTTTTCAAGAGCCTCAAGTTCAAGTAAGTTGATATTATATTTCTTTTTCATTTTTTTCAAACTTTTCAGATTCTTTGAAAAATATTGAAACCCTAAATATATTGTTCTTTGCTTGTAAAGAAGTGATTCTACACAAAGCAGCATGTTGCTTTTGGAAAAGGTTTTGCATCAATATGCAGTCCAAATGAAATAAAAGTCGACACATGCGATCGGCTGTAATCCTAAATTTAACCCAAAATTCAGAAATTATCATTTTTTATTCTTTATCGATAAGATTCCTATTTAAAAACTCACCCTATTTAAAATGAAGCTAACTTCAGCTTCTTGTTTTCTTTGATTATTAAGTATTTCTTGTTAAAACTCACCTGGTTTTTTTAAGTTTCTTCACCATGCTAAAGTGCTTTTTCAGGAAGCGCTTCTAGTAATGGGTTAGTAAATAAGAAACAACAATGGCTGCTTCATTTTTCATGGTCATGAAATTTTGGTCAAATTTTCAAGAAGCTGAAGAAATTAATGCATTAAATATTTGACAGGTCAAAAATATGGACTCCAATCGTGGCATCTGCCAACTTTATGTACACGTAACGTTGATGATGATGATGATGATGATTTTTGCATTTAATTTTAAAGAAATTACAGCAGAAACTGATTCTGTACAAGGTTAGAATTTTTTTTTAATATTTGTTTCTTTTAAGATAAGTGCTTTTCTTTGCTCTTTATCAATTTTTTATTTGAAATCAAATGTAATGTTGGTTACCTAATATGGCATTAGCTGTGGCCCTCTGGGTAGGAGTAAATCTTT
>SKCR01011522.1:0-52396 GCA_019454045.1 Zanthoxylum bungeanum | reverse complement strand
AATCACGTACGTACCAAGTACTACGTTCTACCGATTTACGAGACACGATCGGCTTCTAGCAAAGCACGAAGTCTACCCAATTCTCCGGTCATATTCATCTAAGAATAGTTAAGATCTGTATCAAGCGTAGTATACCGTAGTATTGTGTATATATTAGTCCAGTATCGGATAGTCACGTGCTAGGGCTGGGGCTGGATAAGTGTCTGCCCCGTCCGAAGCACATGTCGGATGTCTGGTAACTAGTCTCTATAATCGGATATACATGACCTAGTCATAATATCCCGATGGTTGCGCAACACTTAAGAGCACTAATACCGTATCCTGCGTGACATCATCTACACTATGACTGAAGTGATACCTCCGTCTTGACATCACACCCAATACTCTACGATTCTCAATATACCCGCAGTTGGCGTACACAGAACCGGTTAGAGTCCTAGACGACCTCAACTAAAGTATATTGATTGTCGTAAGCATTTGCGGGGCAAGTCTCAGGTTAAGACCAAATACACCTACCCTGATGTCGGACTCCCATAGACACATAGTCATAATACCAATGGGATTCTGAGGGGTCTATCCAGAGCGAAGCTGTTTCCCGTACCATCGGTGAAACACAACCTCCTATCGCACTTGCATAAGTATCCAATACTTAAATATATGAGAACTATGCCGTTGTGCCCTCACAACGCGCACAAGTGCAATACTAGTCTATTCCGCATTATCGATGTCCTGTCTCGATAATACTCCGGCTAGGGATATTTAATGATTAATCCTTCGTGAACTGATACTGTCTCATATCATTCTCAATCCGGAACTAATCATATGGACCTCCCCTCATTTATATATCTATGGTGATCTAATCACAAACGATGAGAGTGCAATTTCCTTGTCACATAGTTAATTTGTACAACAACACCGTGATCTGTACAAATAGTGATGCTATGGGTCATATTATCCAACAGATATGTTGGCAGTAAATCCGGTCGTCGGACTATCCGAACACGTATGTACCTAGTACTACATTTTTACTGATTTACAAGACATGGTTGGCTTCTAGCAAAGCACCGTGCCTACCCAATTCTCCAGAAATATTCTTACTGGAATATGTGATCTGTATCAGGCTTAGTATACGTAGTATTGCGTATTTCGATCCAGCATCGGATGTCACGTGCAAGGCCTGGGGCTGGAAATGTGTATGTCCCGTACGAAGCACATATTGGATCTCTGGTAACTAGTCTATATAATCGGATAAACATGACCTAGTTATAATATCCCGATAACTGCAGCATATAAAAGAACGAGTTTCGTATCCTACGTGATCATCATCTCCACTATGACTGGAGTGATACTTCCATCTCGACATCACACCCAATACACTACGATTCTCAATATACCCAGAAGAGGCGTACGCATAACCTGTTAAAGCCCTGGATGACCAAAACCAAAGTATGTTGATTGTTGTAAGTATTAGCGGTGCAAGTCTCAGGTTAAGACCAAATACACCCACCCTGATTCGGACTTCTATAAACATATAGTCATACTACCAATGGAATTCCGAGGGGTCTATCCAGAGCGAAGCTGTTTCCGTACCATCGGTAAACACAACATCCTATTACACTTGCATGAGTATCATATACCCAAATATATGAGAAATATGCCGTTATGCTCCCACAACGCTCACAAGTGCAATACTAGTCTATTCCGCATTATCGATGTCCAATCTCGATAATACTACGACTAGGGATATTTAATGATTAAACCTTCATGGATTGATATTGTCTCATATCTTATCAATCCGGAACTAATCATATGGACCATCTATAATTTATACATATTGGTAATCTAATTACAAATGATAAAAGAGCAATTTCCTTTGTCACATAGTTAATTTGTAAAACAACACCATGATCTGTATAAATACTGATGCTATGGGCCACAACTGTCCAACACGGGAAGCGACCCATGAGATCCCCGGATATGTTGGCAGTAGTAGTAAATCCGGTCATCGGACTATCCGAATAGGTACGTACCTAGTACTACGTTTTTACCGATTTATAAGACATGGTTGGCTTCTAGCAAAGCACCGTGCCTACCCAATTCTCCAGAAATATTCTTAAAGGAATATGTAATCTATATGAGGCGTAGTATATGTAGTATTGCGTATTGCGATCCAGTATCGGATGTCACGTACTAGGCCTGGGGCTGGTGGAATTGTGTCTGCCCCGTACGAAGCATATATCGGATCTCTGGTAACTAGTCTCTATAATCGGATAAACATGACATAGTCATATTATCCCGACAGCTGCAGTATACAAAAGTACCAGTTCCGTATCCTACGTGATCATCATCTCCACTATGACTGAAGTGATACTTCCATCTTGACATCACACCCAATACACTACGATTCTCAATATACCAGAAGAGGCGTACGCATAACCTGTTAAAGCCCTGGATGACCAAAACCAAAGTATGTTGATTGTTGTAAGTATTAGCGGTGCAAGTCTCAGGTTAAGACCAAATACACCCACCCTGATTCGGACTTCTATAAACATATAGTCATACTACCAATGGAATTCCGAGGGGTCTATCCAGAGCGAAGCTGTTTCCGTACCATCGGTAAACACAACATCCTATTACACTTGCATGAGTATCATATACCCAAATATATGAGAAATATGCCGTTATGCTCCCACAACGCTCACAAGTGCAATACTAGTCTATTCCGCATTATCGATGTCCAATCTCGATAATACTACGACTAGGGATATTTAATGATTAAACCTTCATGGATTGATATTGTCTCATATCTTATCAATCCGGAACTAATCATATGGACCATCTATAATTTATACATATTGGTAATCTAATTACAAATGATAAAAGAGCAATTTCCTTTGTCACATAGTTAATTTGTAAAACAACACCATGATCTGTATAAATACTGATGCTATGGGCCACAACTGTCCAACACGGGAAGCGACCCATGAGATCCCCGGATATGTTGGCAGTAAATCCGGTCATCGGACTATCCGAATAGGTACGTACCTAGTACTACGTTTTTACCGATTTATAAGACATGGTTGGCTTCTAGCAAAGCACCGTGCCTACCCAATTCTCCAGAAATATTCTTAAAGGAATATGTAATCTATATGAGGCGTAGTATATGTAGTATTGCGTATTGCGATCCAGTATCGGATGTCACGTACTAGGCCTGGGGCTGGAATTGTGTCTGCCCCGTACGAAGCATATATCGGATCTCTGGTAACTAGTCTCTATAATCGGATAAACATGACATAGTCATATTATCCCGACAGCTGCAGTATACAAAAGTACCAGTTCCGTATCCTACGTGATCATCATCTCCACTATGACTGAAGTGATACTTCCATCTTGACATCACACCCAATACACTACGATTCTCAATATACCCAGAAGAGGCGTACACAGAACCTGTTAAAGCCCTGGACGACCAAAATCAAAGTATATTGATTGTCGCAAGTATTAGCGATGTAAGTCTCAGGTTAAGACCAAATACACCTACCCTGATTTGGACTTCCATAGACACATAGTCATACTACCAATGGAATTCTGAGGGGTCTATCGAGAGCGAAGCTATTTCCATACCATCGGTAAACACAACCTCCTATTACACTTGCATGAGTATCCAATACCCAAATATATGAGAACTATGTCGTTATGCTCCCATAACACGCACAAGTACAATACTAGTCTATTCCGCATTTTCGATGTCCAATCTCGATAATACTACAAATAGGGATATTTTAATGATTAAACCTTAATAGATTAATATTGTCTCATATCTTATTAATCTGGAACTAATCATATGGACTTTTATCATTTATGTATCTTGGTAATCCAATTACAAATGATAAAAGAGTAATTTCCTTTGTCACATAGTTAATTTGTACAACAACACCATGTTCTGTACAAATAGCGATGCTATGGGTCATAATTGTCCAACATAAACTACGTTGTAACTACGCACTACATTGTAAATCCTAGGGTCTTTGTCTAATATATATATATCACTAAATCATATTTAGTTTCAATCTAATCGTAATTAGATCAAATACATATATAAAATAAGAGGTGTAACCATATATAAGTAATATTATAGAAAATTATATTGTTCATATTCATGAATCAGACATAAATACGATCCGAATTGGCGCTCCGAGTACCAATCCTAATACAAACGACACTGCCTGACTGTAGCATTGGCCAACTTCCAGATTCTATCAAAATGTCCAGACGACCCAGACTCCAAACGAAAGGTGAAAGTATTCTTTCTTTATTACTAACAATATATGTGGGTTTGAAACTAATAGGCAGTGTCATACGACATGGATTAAGGCTTAGACCTTCATCTGGTCCAGACGATATTAAAGACTCCATCAGACCCTCTGCAGGTCTGGTCAACTGGAGATGATCTTCGTCATTCATATGGTCCAGTCGACGGGAACATTCCCCATGGCTCATGTCGAGTCAAGATCAAGACCTGGACCTTTATCTGGTCCAAATGACATAGAAGACTCCCCCGGACCCTCAACAGGTCTGGTCGACTGGAAATGATCCTGGTCCTTCATCTGGTCCAGTCTAGAGGAACATTCTCCATGGCTCATGTTGAGACAAGATCAAGACCTGGACCTTCATCTGGTCCAAACGAAATAGAAGACTCATTCGGACCCTCAATAGATCTGGTCAACTAGAGATTATCACGGTTCTTCATCTGGTCCAGTTGCAGATAACGTTCCTCATGTGACATGAATCTAGCCACTCAAGGAACATTAGATGTCACGGCTAGTAATATGGTAGAGCCTTTACAAGTTCCAACATGGCCAATCACACGCCAGAAAACTAAGAAGATCAGAGACGCAATGACGGGACTAGCACATATTTTCATGACCGAGTGTGACAGACAACCCCAGGGCATATTGGCGTCACATGAGGGCTTTAATGGAGTGGTTCCAAAGCTATTTCACGTGGCCCAAGTCATTCTAGAAGACGCGCAATAGCCGATTTTGAAGATAAGACCATTTTGAAGAATTTGGTCATTTTATGCCTTATATGTAATTTGACCAAATGAGCTTGTATTTTGACCTTTTGCTTGACATGTTGACTCTAGTTAGGCTATTTGTAACTTAGTTAGCTAGATCATTTGGGTCAAATTGGATTAGAACTAAGTTAGTTAGATAAATGACCTATTATGTTGACTCTTTTGAAAAGATGCCTCTTTTGTTGACTTTTTATTTTTGATCTTTTTGCCACTTGCATAAAGATCTTGGTGGGGATATTTATAATATTTAGTAAATGACTACTTAGGGCTTTAGCTTTATGTAGCCATTGGGTAGTTTTAGGACATTTTGAAGGGCATTTTAGTAAATTCGCTTTATCCTATATATTATAAACTTTGTCTTCTTCAATAGTAACACACATAATTCAAATTTCTTTAAATAAAAATGGCTATGGCCGAATTTCAGGCTTAAGGGAGGGATTCCCCTTTGTTTCAGCTTTGACTTATCTATGGCGTGGCAACCTTGGTGGCGTCTCCGTGCTAGCACAACACTACAAGGAATCATCTTAAGGGTTCTCAAAGAGAAGTTCTTTGTGGGTCTTCTTTGTGGCCTTGGAAGGGTTTTGTTCCTACAAAATCAAATTTGCGGTGGGGTTCTATCCGTTGCGAAGGGTTTGCTTGGCCTTAAACATCCAAATGAGTTCTGTGTCATTTGGTATCAAAGCTTAGGGTTCCAAGGTCTGATTTTTCTATCTTGACTTTGTGTTTTTCATTTAGTCTTTATTGTGTTTGTTGGTCATCAAGATACTTGTTCATCTTGATTCTTGGTTTTTTTTTTAAGTGTTTTTGCCTATTTTGAATCGCCTGTGACCGACATATCGACCTTATACCGACATATCGGTGTAAAAAAAATACACTAGACACAGCTTCTGGAATCAAAAAGTTTCATACCGGCCTTCATACCGGTCTAATTGATTATTACATAGCTACTGGAACCGGGGTAGTTTCATACCAGCCCCATACCGGACTACATACCGGTAAACTTGTTCCAAAACATAGCTACTGGAACTGGGCTAGTTTATATCGGCTTACATACCAGTCTACATACCGGTAAACATGTGAGTAAAACATAGCTTGGAACCGGGAAACAACCATATCGGTCCCATACCGGACCCAAATCGGTCGACACTTAGAATTTTTTTAAGAGTTCAAGTAACCTGAAGAGCAAAAAAGAAATGAGTAAAAAAGTTCCAAAATTTGGTTGAGATTGGTTGGTTCCATATCATCAATTGGGTGTCCGAGAAGGGTAATTCAACAAAATTTCTATTGAGGCACCAAATTTTCATCCCAATTTGCATACGTCCGAGATTGTTTGTATGCTTATTTGCCTATTATCATAGTTTGTGATTTCCTTACTCCAGGTATTCTAGCTTTAGATTTTCTTTGAATTGAGTCTATATATTTGCTAATTCTTACTCGCATTACTCCGTTTGCCCTATATTGGCTTCTTGTTGTTTATGCTAGCTTGAACATTACACATTGTTGTGAACTTCTATGGTAAGTCATATTCACATTATATTGAGTGCAAACACGAGTGGAGTAAAGTGATACGTAATTGAGTGCAAACACGTGAGCGTGTGAGATTGTGAGGTTATATAATTATTTTCACATATTTGTTACTTCTAATCTGTTTTTTGAAGCTTTGAGATGGCAAGTACTAGTTTGACGTTGGATGAGAAGCTTGAGGCTTTAGATAGAAAGTTTATAGATATGATGGAGAACATGAATACTGCTTTGGAGAGGTTGTCAAAGAGTGTTGATCGTATACAGACATGTAGTTTTCCACGGGTACCACCATAAGTTGTGCCACCGCGGCATGTTCCACCACCTCGAGTACCAGTAGTGGAAGAAGAGGCCGAGAATGATCTTGATGGGTTTGATGATTTGGAAGACTATGTTGAGTAGGAAGAGAGGTATAGGCCCAGGAATCATAGGCAAGAGCAGAGGCATGATAGAAGAGATAAGAGGTTTGATAGGCAGAGAGGATTTGATGACAGACGTGAGGATTATGAAAGGAGGGGTTATGGTAGACATGGTGATATTGATGGTGAATTGAGTATCATCAAGATCAAGATACAAAAATTATGAGGCAAGAATTATCCTGAAGCGTATTTGGAGTAGGAGAGGAAAATCAAGTTGATTTTCAAATGTCATCATTACTCTGATAAGAAGAAGATCAATCTGGTAGCCATGGAAGTCACTGATTATGCGATGATTTGGTGGGATCAGATTGTCACTAACAGAAGGAGGAATTATGAGAGGCCAGTTCATACATGGAAGAACTTCGAGGTCTCATGAGGAAATGATTCATACCCATCCATTGTTTGGGTTTTCTAGGTCAAACCAAGATCATATTAAGCAATGAAAAGTGCGAATACAACAAAGTAAAGTTGCGGAAATACTCACTTTGATCGGATTTGCGATGCGAAGAACACAAAAATCCTCCTCGAAGCTCTCGGCCAAGGTACCATTTGTGCTCCTTGTGTGTTCGGTCAAGGTCCTCCATGGTGGTCCTTCAAGCTCCAAGCTTTAAGTGTGATTCCATGCTCATGAATGGGTTTCCATATCACCTTTGTTTGACCCCTTTGGTGTGCTAACACTCTTGAAAAATTGCCATAATTTTTCTATTTCCCCTTGTGTTGCTCTCGGCAAAGGAGAAGCAAAAGAGAGAAAAAATGGCTCCAAGGCTGAGTGGGGACATAGGAGAAGAGAAGAGTTGTGTTGTGTATTTGGTTTTTTTTTTATTTCAAAAATCAAATACCAAAATCCCACTTTTCAAAAAAACGGTACAATGTATTAAAGCCTTCCAACAACTCACATCACTCACAAAAGTGACATCCATCACATCACTCAAAGTTTATGTGACTTCCATCAAAAGAATGACTAATGATATGACGCGTGATGTGACTTGTGGGCCCCACTTGATTCGAAATGCGAGTGGGCCTGCAAACACTCCCGGGCTCGGGTTCGCTAATTCCGAATTAATGAATTTTCCGTTGTGACGTAATTAAATCAAATTTAATTAAATAATTATGCCTAGCAAAATTACTATTCACATCGCTAGCGAATTAATTCTAAATTAACTCGTTCGCCCGAATTAAAATCCAATTTTAATTCCGCGTCGAAATCTAATTTCGTTTAATATATCGAATATATTATTTTATCGATTAATTCCAAATTAATCGTTCTCTCTCTTTAAATAATATTTTATCCCAGATAAAATATCTCCGTAATTAATCCTAGATTAATTTTCTCTTTCTAATAATTAATCCTAGATTAATTATGCTCGAGTCATACGTCATCGGTGAATCTTCGAGAAGCGACCAATGAGATCCCCGAATATGTTGGTGGTAAATCCGGTCGTCGGACTATCCGAACACGTATGTACCTAGTACTACGTTTTTACCGATTTACAAGACAAGGTTAGCTTCTAGCAAAGCACTGTGCCTACCCAATTCTCCAGAAATATTCTTAAAGGAATATGTAATCTGTATGAGGCGTAGTATACATAATATTGCGTATTGCGATCTAATATCGGATGTCACATGCTAGGCCTGGGGCTGGAATTGTGTCTGCCTCGTACGAAGCACATATCGGATCTCTGGTAACTAGTCTCTATAATCGGATAAACATGACCTAGTCATATTATCCCGATAGATGCAGCATATAAGAGCACCAGTTCTGTATCCTACATGACCATCATCTCCATATGACTGAAGTGATACTTCCATCTTAACATCACACCCAATATATTACGATTCTCAATATACCCAGAAGAGGCGTACACAGAACCTGTTAAAGCCCTAGACGACCAAAACCAAAGTATATTGATTGTCGCAAGTATTAGCAGTGCAAGTCTCAGGTTAAGACCAAATATACCTACCCTGATTCGGACTCCCATAGACACACAGTAATACTTCCAATGGGATTCCGAGGGGTCTATCCAGAGTGAAGTTGTTTCCGTACCATCGGTAAACACAACCTCTCATTACACTTGCATGAGGATCCAATACCCAAATATATGAGAACTATGTCGTTATGCTCCCATAACACGCACAAGTGCAATACTAGTCTATTCCGCATTATCGATTTCCAATCTCGATAATACTGCGACTAAGGATGTTTTAATGATTAAACCTTAGTAGATTAATACTGTCTCATATCTTATTAATCTGGAACTAATCATATGGACTTTTTTTCATTTATATATCCCGGTAATCCAATTACAAATGATAAAAGAGCAATTTCCTTTGTCACATAGTTAATTTGTACAACAACACCATGTTCTGTACAAATAGTGATGCTATGGGTCATAATTGTCCAACAATCTCCCACTTGGCCTATAGTCAATCACTCAAGTATCCTACACCTGAACTATGTACGGGTCGCTCAAATTTCTGCTGAGAAACAGCTTTCGTCAGCGGATTTGCAAAGTTATCATCTGATGAGATTTATTCGATCATCACATCGCCACGATGTATGATCCGAACGAATCAAATGAATAGTTGAAGTATATACTTGGATTGTTGATGAGACCATTAATTCTTTAGCATGTGCTGTAGCCTAGCTCATCTGCTAACAAAACTATTCCTAACACACTTTGCTTTTTCTTTTTGGAAAAGAAATACACATTTTGCAAGTTGACTTTGGTAATAGGTTTTTAGAAAACAAAATATCAAAAAGCAAAAACTCTCTCCTTCTTCCCACCATTGTCATGACCTCTTCTCCATTCTCCTTTGATTTTTGCTTCAAAAATCAAGCAAGCTAGCACTTCAAGAGTTTAGTGAAGGTGATAGGGAAACTCATCATTGGGTTGGATACACTTAACACAAAGCTTGGAGCTTCCAACAAAGAAAGATTTTTGAAATCCAACATCCGTTCAATAACAATGGTATCATGAGCCATTTCTAAGCATGATTTGAGTTTAGGGTTTATAGACTTTATTTAGGGATTTTGTGCTTGGAGTATGATTTTTTCCAATATGGATGTTTGGTTGTGTATTGATGATGATAAATTGGATTTGTGAATCAATGGATTTGAGAAAATTTGATTAGATTAATTTTCCCCAAAAATTCCCAAATGGCCGAACATGAACCCTATGACTTCTCATGGTGATTTTTTGATTTTAGACTATTGGATGAGTTTAAAGCATGAAATGAATATTAATTTTTGGTTTAATTGGATTGAAATCGAAATCGAATGTTATTTCATGACATTGCCGAGAGATTGAGCATGTAGTGATGGATTGATTTTGCTTCAATTGTGTTGGACATGAATTGGATAAATTAAAGCGTGATTAATTAGTTTAAATTGATGTTTTGGAAATATTAGTTTTATTAATTAATTATGGTAATTACACTTTAATTAAAATTAATATGATATTTGGAATAATATGTTAATAAGTATTAGTCTTTAAATTTGGAATTTATTAAATTAGGCTAATTTATTGTATTTGGGCTTAATGGGCTTGGTTGGGCAAAGTTTGGTTTTGGACAATTGGGGTGGTTCCAATTGAGCCCAAAAAAATTTCCATAAAATCCAAATATGACTTTTGGGCCTTTAAATAATTTAATTGGGCCTAAATTGATTTTTAACAAAAGAGCGATTCCTTATTGGGCCTTGGCATCTTGGATTGGATCCATATTAGCCAAAGCCCATGCCTTAAGAATTAATTAAAAGCTCATTGGACTTTAATTAAAATAATATTGGATATTAATTGGGCCTTTGAGACCCATTTAGATTAAGGTCCCAAGATCAATAATAAGCATGAAAACATGTGTGAATAACAATCGAGAAGTTGCGGAATACTTACATCGATCGGTTGAGCGACGCAGAGGCAATAAAAATTTTAGATTTTGCCTTCTGTTCCATTCGGTAGTGAGCTGCATGCAGTCCAATGTTTTGGCTCGGCTTTGGTCCTTCGTCAAGCTCTAAGCTTCGTCGAACGATTCCCGGCTTATGGGTGGACTTCCGTATCACCTTCGCAAGTCTCGTAAGTGTGCTAGCACTTGTGATTTTGCCACAAAATCACACTTTTTGCTTCCCTCACTGCTCGGCATTTTGACAGAAAAAACAGTGAGCATTTTGCCCCTTAAGCGTGAAGAGAGGAGAGAAAGAGAGAAGAGAGAGTTGTGTTGAATTAGGTTGAAAAGTGTATCTAATACACTTATATATTTTTCCAAAAATAATTAAATGAATTACCACTTTTTGGCTTCCAAAAAGTCAAATGGTAAATGCTCAACAACCATTCCAACAACTACCATCAATCAATCACATCAATCAATCAAGTGTCACATCACTCAAAGTGACATGATTTGACGCTTGATGTGACGCTAGATGCGACAAGTGATATGATGCTTGATATGACTTGCGTGCCGCACTCGAATTCGAAATGCGAATGCGCTCGCAAATAATCTCGGGCTCGGGTTCACTAATTCTAAATTAACGAATTTTTCGTTGCATCGTAATTAAATGATTACGCCTAGCGAAATCACTATTCACGTCGCTAACGAATTAATTCTAAATTAATTCGTTCGCCCGAATTAAAATCTAATTTTAATTCCGCGTCGAAATCCAATTTCGTTTAATATATCAAATATATTAATTAATCGATTAATTCCAAATTAATCGTTATCTCTCTTTTAATGATATTTTATCCCAGATAAAATATCTCCGCAATTAATCCCATATTAATTTTCTCTCTCTTCTAATTAATCCCAGATTAATTTAGAGTGCGAGTCATACGTCATCGGTGAATCTTTGGGAAGCGACCCATTAGATCCCCGGATATGTTGGCAGTAAATTCGGTCGTCGGACTATTCGAACACGTAAGTACCAAGTACTACGTTTTATCCATTTACAAGACAAGGTTGGCCTCTAGCAAAGCGCCATGTCTTCCCAATTCTCCAGAAATATCCTTACAGGAATAAAGGATCTATATCAGGGTAGTATACGTAGTATTGCGTATTTATGTCCAGTATCGGATGATCACGTGCTAGGCCTGGGGCTGGAATTGTGTCTGCCCCATACGAAGCACTTTTCGGATGTCTGGAGACTAGTCTCTATAATCGGATATACATGACCTAGTCATAATATCCCGATAGCTGCAGCATTTAAGAGAACCAGTCCCGTTTCCTACGCGACCATCATCTCCATATGACTGGAGTGACACTTCCGTCTTGACATCACACCCAACACACTACGATTCTCAATATACCCAGCATTGGCGTACACAGAATCTGTTAAAGTCCTGGACGACCGCAACCAAAGTATATTGATTGTCGCAATTATTAGCGGTGCAAGTCTCAGGTTAAGACCAAATACACCTACCTTGATTTCGGACTTCCATAGACACGTAGTCATACTACCAATGGAATTCTGGGGGGGTCTATCCAGAGCGAAGCTGTTTCCCGTACCATCGGTGAAACACAACCTCCTATTACACTTGCGTGAGTATCATATACCCAAATATATGAGAACTACGTCGTTGTGCCCTCACAACGCGCATAAGTGCAATACTAGTCTTTTATGTATTTATCGATGTCCAATCTCGATAATACTCTGACTAGGGATATTTAATAATTTATCCTTCGTGGACTGATACTGTCTTATATCATTCTCCTTCCAGGAACAAATCATAAGGACCTCTCATTATTTATACATCTAGGTGATCTAATCACAAATGATAAGAGTGCAATCTCAATTGTCACATAGTTAATTTGTACAACAACACCATGATCTGTACAAATAGTGACACTATGGGTCATAATTGTCCAACAATCTCCCACTTGGCCTATAGCCAGTCACTCGAGTGTCTTACACCCGAACTATATACGGTTGGCTCAAACTGCTGAGAAAAGACTTTCGTCAGTGGATTTGCATGATTATCATCTGATGCGATTTATTCGATCATCAAATGGCCACGATGTATGATCCGAACGAATCAGATGAATATCGAAGTATTTATCTGGATCGTTGATGAGACCATTAATTCTTTAGCCTGCACTGCAGCCTAGCTCAGCTGCTATCAGAACTATATCTAATCTAATTAGATTTGTTATCGACCCAAAAGGCTCCTATTGCCGCCTCAGCTGCAGTAATTACCCGCATTTGTGTGTTTATTCGGTAACAGTATCTTGCTTGGAAGATTTCCAGCTCACTGTTCCGTTATTCAAACTGTATAATGCCGTTTGCGACTTATAGTCGTCTTTATCAGTTAGGAAACTTGCTACAGTGATCCCAGTCACTTCAAGTTCTCCTTCTCCATAGACTAAGACATCATCATTAGTTCTCTAAGATACTAACGGATGTTCTTAACTTCAATCCAGTGACTATCACTCGGATTGGCCTGTTTGTGAATCCATATGCTCAAAGCGTATGAGGCACCAGGTCGCGTACATCTTTCAATGTACGGATTTCTCGGAGAGTTTTCTCGAAAGCCAAACTTCACCGATTGTTTATTTGGGAATATCATTTCCAATAAATGACATATATTATCATTATTATAGGACAGCCACTGTCAGTGCGCTCCCACTACCCTCTTATATACAAAAGAATCTTTTCGTTTTGAATTAAATCATACACCATTATGATTACATCAAAACAATAATTCTAAGAACCTATGCTTGCTTCAATCCAAACATTGATCGTATAACCTGCACAAACCTTTTTTCTAGTTATTGTACGACAAAACCGACAGGATATTGTAAACATTCTCCATAAGGTTTCCTTTTCAGGAAAGCGATTTTCCCGTTAAGCTGACATATTTCATACATGAAACATGCAGCATTATCCAAATGGATTTACCGTGGCAACAGGTAAAAGGTTGAATCGTAATCAACACAATGTTGATAACGATACCTTTCCGCTAAAAGCCTAGATTTATACGTTGGTATGTTGTCATCCATGTATGTCTTCCTTGAAGACTTATACAGTACCAGTAGGCACAATGCCTTGCGGTACTTCAACTAGTGTCCAAACATAGTTGATATACATGGAATCCATTTCGGATTCATGACACTTGTCCATAATAGGGAGTCGATACCTTGTATCATTTCCTCATACGTAGTCAGTGGTATGCCTCAATAAGATAGACATCTTTATGAGGTGAGATCAGAAACCCATACCCCATGTTATTTTCTGACTCTCTCCGACACGCGGTTCTTATGTATTCGAATATTAATGGTAATAGTTTCATCCTTGATGAACTATTTGTGTTCCATTAGGATCGGTGTCAGGAATAGTATTACTTCGATTTTCATCGAGTTTTACTATCCTCCCACTTACCACTGCATATCGGTATTCCTCTTAGGAAAACCGCATGGTGAGCAACAATCTAATTGTTCTCTTGTGAGATGTATAAGTACAATACTTTGGTATCCCTAGGATAACCTACAATTGGCACTTATCCAATTTGGGTTTCTAGTTGGTATCATCCAAACATATGCCTAGCATACCCAAATTATCATAAATGAGAAACCCGGTTTCTTTCCCGTTCATATCTAATATGAAATCTGTCAAACAGATCTTATGGAACCTTATTCTAAATAAGTTCCTGCACTGTTTAAAGCTTATCCGTTGAAGGAAATGGTAGCTCAGAGCGACTCATGATTAACCTTATGATGTCCAACAAAATTCGGTTACTCAGTTCGGACACACCGTCAAAATGTCGTGTTCCAGGAGGAGTCCTCATTTGAAAAAATACTATACTCTTTCAAGTATATTAGAAACTTATTGATCAAGTATTTTCATTACGGTCTTACCGTGATGATTTAATACTTTAGCCGATCTGTTTGTCTATTTCGTGTCGAAACTGTAAAAGTTTCCGATTTGTGTTTCAAAGAAACACATAACCATAACGCGATGCCACATCCGTATAGGTCACGAAATATTCATATCCACTTCTAGCCCAGCTAGATATGGGCCCACTTGCTTCACTATGAACTAGGGCTAACAGATCAGTGGCATTTACACTTTTACCAAGTAAATAGTGTTTTAGGCATTTTGCCCAATAAACTAGATTCGTAGACTTTATTTGAATGGAATCAAAATCAGTCCTAGTATCCACTCTTCAAAAGTATGGATATACGATTCTTGTTTAATTGTGTCCTAGACAACAATGCCACAATTAGTTTCATCTGATCAAATCAGTTTGAGCTATTTGTTTGTCACGTTATATATTTGAGATTTATTTATATTAAAAATATAAATGCTGTTATTCACATCTAATGTGTTTATCTCAATATCATCTTTATAAAATAAACCACTTAGTGTTCTAGAATATAAAGGTTCATCCGCAGCGGGATTAAACACTGATATAGAGATAAGTATCTAGTCAAACTAGTTACATTATAACAGTTCCCTAATTTAAGTACACACCCGAGGGTAGTTCCTAAAGTTAGGTATCTACGGTTAAAACAGCGACTTTCGTCCCGTTTCCAATCCGCAGATTAAACTCAATTGAAGTCATTATCCTGTTCAAAACAGATTCTGAACATCATATATATTTATGTACCACACTAAGTATTAAAATCTAATTTCAATACTAGTCATGAACATATTATGACAATCATTTAAGTCGGAGCCTTGCCCGTCTTCAATTCCTTCATGTCTGCTTTGTCCAAACGGCAGTCACGCTTCCGCGATCCCGTTTGCCAAAATTTAGGCAGACATTTTGGGATATGTCTTTTATCTTCCCAGAAGATTATAATGATTTGCCTTTGCCAGTTTCAACACTCCAGAAGCCTTTGGCCAAGCCTTGGCCTTCTAGAATATCGAAGTAAGGTGCGCCTTGCGCTACTTGCCTAATTGCAAATTTTGACTTTGTCTCCTTGAGAATAGTCATTAACTCTCCAAGAGTTAAGTATTGCAATTTTAGTACTTCTAAAATCTAATTATAGATTTATGAAGAACCTTCAATTTCATTATCATACTTTAAGGATCTAATCCTTAGTTCTGATTCATAAATTAAGGAGTCTACTGCGACAATCTTAATGGATTAAGCACTAAAGTTATCATCACATTAATCTTCCAAAGATTATACTCTACTATTTGCTTAACTCCGGGCTTAGGCATAATATGTTATTTTATCAAATAAAGTAACTTATTTTTCCAGGACCGTCCTGAAATTTATTCCCAATTTGAAAATTAACCATTTAAATACATTTTCCTAGGATTATGTATTAAATGTCAATCTTTCATTTTTATCTTGATTCTAATAGTCCAACTATTTAATCAACGATATCGATACTATTTATTATAATGATTACAATAGTCCAACTATTTAATCAACTATAATTTATAGATTAAAATCAATTATATTGATTACTATAATACAATTATAAAATCAACTATAAATGAATAGTTTGAATATAGTCCACTATTATTAAAAAACGTTTAATATTAGTCCAACTAACATTAAATTATTTATATGACGAATGATATTTATTTGAGCGCGTATGGAAGTAATTAAACGAATATTGCAAATTCAATTCTTGCCTCACACTATTTTTCGGCGAGCCTCTAATCCTCTGTCGAGTACTCGGGAAACCGTGTTTCCTAGTGGGCTAGGATCCCGTTAAATTTCACACAATCTTGATTTTGGCCAACAAATTGTATGATAATTAACTAGGTAGATCTCTAAGATCGATTGGATCCAATCCATTCCTAGATCCGGTAGGGGGACATCCAAGTCCGAAATATATATCCTTATATGCCAATACATCGAATGTATTACCTAACCTTTTTCCTCTGGAATCAACTAAGTCTTTGGCTTTGGCACAACAAACTTAGTGATCCCAGTTAAGCGACCCCCATTGACCCATTAAAAGCTTCGTAATCAATGTCGATGGACAAGAAGTGGTCTTGACTTTGGCCAACAAACCACAACGTGGACAAGACACCAAATGGAATAATGCCTCTCGTGATTCAAACACATCCTCGACGGACAAAGGCCTTGACTTTGGCCAACAAGCCAATGCCAGTCTTAGATCTTGAGTGAGAATCACTCAATGGAAGGAAAACAATTAATATTTTGTGAGGGTTTTTCGAGTGCAAATTGGCACCAATTTATTATCTTTGTTAAGGTCTCATCATCATACACCCTTAAACATGCATTCTAAACACATAATAAAGCGCATATGATAAAATAATAATGATATGCGGATGGATATTTTACACATGATCCTAGATCAAATCTCTCCATTTCTCTCTCCTGCTAGCACATGTATCACTTCTTCTACCTCTACCCGTTACACTACACTCTAAAAACACCTTATTACATTGAGGGGAATAGGTGAGAAGAGAATAAAAAGAATATGAGGTAATAAGGCTGGACACGCAGGTCCAATTAATAAATCAAATTATTACAATAATTTCTAAAATTGTCCCACCCATCTAATATCCATCTGATATACATTATTCATGCATCGCAACCATGTATTCACACAAGCATGTTATCAATCAATCTAATCAAATTAGTTAATCTGATAATTAGTGATCATCCAAAGTTCAAACACGATTTGATTTTGCTCGAGTCAAACTCGTTTTGGCGAATAAGTTCTCAAAGTACGAATTCTCGAATTAAATTAAACTACATAATTAAATCCAATTCAATATGCATTTAATTCTAATTCGCTATTTATTCCAAATTAAATACTACACTTTATAATGAACTTTTACGACTTAAATTCCAAATTTAATCGTTACAGGTCTCAAAACCCGATTAACGTCCAACGTCAATTAATTAAAGTCCAATGGGCTTTTAATTAATTTCTTAAGGCGTGGACTTTTGGTCAACTCGGGTCAAATCGAATAACCAAAATCCAATCCGGAATTACCCCATAAGCCTAGAAATCAATTTTGGCCCATTAGGCCCAATTAAACTTTAAAGGTCATTAAGTCGCATTTGGGCTTTATGGACGCAGTTTTGGCCCAATTGGATCCAATACATTTGGCCTAAACCCAACTTTGTACAACAAAGCCGAACAAGCCCAATTACAACACTAAAGACCAAATCCAATTTTAAGGCCCAATTTAATTAAACATAAAAATCAAATTTCACATTTAATTAACCAAAGTGTATAACATGATTAATCACCCCAAATTAACATTTCTAAAACATCAATTAACACAACTAATCATGCTCAATTACATCATCACATATCCAACACATTTTGATTAAAATCAAACCCAAATCACATGCTCAAAGTCTCGGCCAAGGGAGGGGATTTTTGTCCGATTCGAATTCAATCCAATTAATTCCACAATCGACATTAAATCACATTCCCAAATGATTCTAACTCATCCAATGAATCAAAAATCAAAAAATCACCAAGACAAATAGGGCTAAGGCATTCGGCCAAGACCAAATATTTGGGGAAAAATGTTCCAAACATTATTTCAATAAATTGATCCAATCAATCATCATATAAAACACATTCAAGCATACTTAATCATCCAATTTCATAATTTATGCTCAAAATCAATTTTACCCAAATTTTAAGCCCTAAACATTTCATGCTCAAACCTTGCTCTAGATGCCATTGTTGGTTTCTATTAAGGTCCCAATATCAATAATAAGCATGAAAACATGTGTGAATAACAATCGAGAAGTTGCGGAATACTTACATCGATCGGTTGAGCGACTCGGAGGCAATAAAAATTCAGATTCTGCCTTCTGTTCCATTCGACAGTAAGCTATATGCAGTCCACTGTTTTGGCTCAACTTTGGTCCTTCGTCAAGCTCCAAGCTTCGTCGAACGATTCCCGGCTCATGGGTAAACTTCCTATCACCTTCGCAAGTCTCGTAAGTGTGCTAGCACTTGTGATTTTGCCACAAAATCACACTCTTCTGCTTCCCTCACTGCTCGACATTTTGACAGAAAAACAGTGAGCATTTTGCCCCTTGGGCGTGAAGAGAGGAGAGAAAGAGAAAGAGAGAGTTGTGTTGAATTAGGTTGAAAAGTTTATCTAATACACTTATATATTTTTTCAAAAATATTTAAATGAATTACCACTTTTTGGCTTCCAAAAAGTCAAATGGTAAATGCTCAACAACCATTCCAACAACTACCATCAATCAATCACATCAATCAATCAAGTGTCACATCACTCAAAGTGACATGATTTGACGCTTGATGTGACAGAGACTGAGACTTGAAGCTGCTAGTATCGACTATATGACGCTTGATATGACTTGCATGCCGCACTCGAATTCAAAATGTGAATGCGCTCACAAATAATCTCGGGCTCGGGTTCGCTAATTCCAAATTAACGAATTTTTTGTTGCGTCGTAATTAAATGATTACACCTAGCGAAATCACTATTCATGTCGCTAACGAATTAATTCTAAATTAATTCGTTCACTCGAATTAAAATCTAATTTTAATTCCGCGTCGAAATCCAATTTCGTTTAATATATCAAATATATTAATTAATCGATTAATTCCAAATTAATCGTTATCTCTCTTTTAATGATATTTATTCCAGATAAAATATCTCCGCCATTAATCCCAGATTAATTTTCTCTCTCTTCTAATTAATACCAGATTAATTTAGAGTGCGAGTCATACATCATCGGTGAATCTTTGGGAAGCGACCCATGAGATCCCCAGATATTTTTGGTAGTAAATTCGGTCGTCGGACTATCCGAAACACGTAGTACCTCGTACTACGTTTATACCGATTTACAAGACAAGGTTGGCCTCTAGCAAAGCGCCATGCCTACCCAATTCTCTGGAAATATCCTTACAGGAATAAAGGATTTGTATCAGGCGTAGTATACGTAGTATAGCGTATTTTTGTCCAGTATCAGATGATCATGTGCTAGGCCTGGGGTTGGAATTGTGTATGCCCCGTACGAAGCACATGTCAGATGTCTGGTAACTAGTCTCTATAATTGGATAAACATGACCTTGTCATTTTATCCCGATGACTGCAGTACTTAAAAGTACTAGTACCGTCCTACGTGACCATCATCTCCATATGACTAGAGTGACACTTTCGTCTTGACATCAAACCCAACATACTACGATTCTCAAAATACCCAGTATTGGCGTACACAGAACCTGTTAAAGCCCTGGACGACCGCAACCAAAGTATATTGATTGTCGCAAGTATTGGCGGTGCAAGTCTCAGGTTAAGACCAAATACACCTGCCCTGATTTCGGACTTCCATAGACACATAGTCATACTACCAATGGATTTCCGAGGGGGTCTATCCAGAGCGAAGCTGTTTCCTGTACCATCGGTGAAACACAACCTCCTATTACACTTGCGTGAGTATCCTATACCCAAATATATGAGAATTATGTCGTTGTGCCCTCACAACGCGCACAAGTGCAATACTAGTCTTTTACGTATTTATCGACGTCCAATCTCGATAATACTCTGACTATGGATATTTAATGATTTATCCTTCGTGGACTGATACTGTCTCATATCATTCTCCGTCCAGGAACAAATCATAAGGACCTCTCATCATTTATACATCTAGGTGATCTAATCACAAATGATAAGAGTGCAATCTCCTTTGTCACATAGTTAATTTGTACAACAACACCATGATCTGTACAAATAGTGACGCTATGGGTCATAATTGTCCAACATCAGGTGGCAGCTGGCGAGCCGGTTCAGTAACATACATTGCATAAACATTGATAGGATGGTCTTGTCACACACTGCACAAGTCCCATCAAAGTGGGCGACTATAGGCCCCGTATTTTTGCATATAAGTCCCCATGAATGAGTCTCATAGGAGCACTACGTCCCTTTAATTTGCGGAAGCCACAAATGAAGCGGACGTCGGAAGGGAAGAGTCAAGAATTGACACACTGTCGGATTTAATTCGCTGGATTAGCTTCGAGTTCACTTTTTTGGGCCTCCGTTTTAAAACACACACCTAGCCTAAGCCCACTAAATCACAATTAAAACATTTAAAACACATGTCACAAATTAAATTAAAACCAATGTAAATTGAAAATTAAATTAAACTAAATCCAATTATTAAATCTAATTAAATAAATTCCAAAATTAAAATAAATCCATTCCTAATTTAAATCCATTTCACTCACCAAATTTAATATATTTACCCACCTAAAATACAAATATCATTTCCTTTAATAAACTAAATAAAATCCATCCTTTTTTTAATTGATTTATTTCCTTATTCAAACAAATCCATGCAAACCCTTAATCCCCCTACCCTCTCACTATAAGAATAGCACATAACCAAACCCTAAAAGCTCTCTCTTACTCGGCAGTGACCAAAAAATAACAAAAACAAGAATAAACCCTAAGAAGCCTTCACCAGCCATCATTCTCACGGTCAAAAAAAGAACCTCAACTCAGCCACAAAACCTTAACTTCATCAGCCCCTTCATGCTAGACTCTCACGGCCAAAAACAGAATAAACCCCACCAGCCCTCAACGCCACCATCATCAACCCTTGCCTCTAAAACCTTCATTCAAACAACCGACTAAAGACTGCTAACGACTCACTTACTCTCTCATCCCCCTGCACTTTCTCATTCAAGCTTTCAGTCTTCAAAAGCCACAACCCTCTTAATTTGAAGCCACATGCCCCTCCACTCACAAGCCATTCACGCATAAGCCACACTGCCCTCAACACAACACGTCAACAAGCCCGCAAATAGAAAACTGAACAGCCCCACAGCACGTAAACAACACACACGCTGCCCTCACGTAAGCCACTCCACAGCGCACATAATTCCCTTTTGACCAGCCACTCCACAGCGCACACAATTCTCTTTTGACACAGCCTCAAACATAGCCCACAATACAAACCGACACAGCCTCAAACACTGCCCACAAAAGGCCAACACATTCACGCCAAACTGCTGCATTTCACCTCTGAAAACCGCACTTTAAACACTGAAACTACACTGTCCAGTAAGCCCAAAACTGCACTGAAAAAATACACTTTTAAACCATCAAACAGCACCCCTTTAACCGTAAAAATAGTCCCCTAACACCCAAAACAGTAGCCAAAAACTGCATTAGTGAAAACAGCAGCCCGAACAGCGAAACAGTGAGGAAAGACACAAACCAGTGAACCAAAAAAGTTACAGAGCGTTAGCCCTTTCGATCACCGTGTAACGCGAGTCCGAGAGTAGACGTAAAAGGTTAGACCTGATGGCACTTCTTACATCTATTTTTATTCGTATTTTATTGCTTATTATTTGCATGAGTATTGTGGAATGATGTGTGTTGTGGCCCTTGAATAAAATGGAAAATGTGTCGCCTCTTGTGGTATATAGGATGGAAACCCAGACGTAAACTCCGTAGCAGAATCCGAATGGATGGTAGTACGGTCTGTACTTGGGATATAACTCCACGTAGCACTCGAGCAAACGGCACATATTTCAATTTATTTTGTCTTGTTTATTTATTATCCGTTATTTAATTTCTGCATGTTATTTGTTTGTGTAATGATGAGATAAAGCGCATGGGCTTAGTAAGTTGGATTAAAGGTCCTCTATTTCGAGGGGTTAAAATCATTTACCACGATGCTTTGTCGCACCGAATGATGTATATTCGGTTGAATGTAAGATGTGTTCAATCGGGTATACGAAATCTGGTATTGTTGTCTTTATTTGTTATATGCATTATGTTATTAGCGCATGAGCTTAGTAAGTTGGATTAAAGGTCCTCCATGTCGAGGGGTTAAAATCTTTTACCACAATACTTTGTCGCGCCGGATGATGTATATTCGGTTGAATGTAAGATGTGTTCAGGGTATACGAAGTCCAATATTGTTGTCTTTATTTTTTATATGCATTATGTTATTAGCGCATGGGCTTAGTAAGTTGGATTAAAGGTCCTCCATGTCGAGGGGTTAAAATCCTTTACCACGATGCTTTACCCAACCGCGCCGAATGATGTATATTCGGTTGAATGTAAATGTGATCAATCGGGTATACAAAGTCCGATTTGTTGTCTTTATTATTTTTATATGCACTATGTTATTAGCGCATGGGCTTAGTAAGTTGGATTGAAGGTCCTCCATGTCGAGGGGTTAAAATCCTTTACCACGATGTTTTGCCACGCCGGATGATGTATATTCGGTCGAATGAAAGATGTGTTCAATCGGGTTTACGAAGTCCGACATTGTTGTCTTTACTTTTATTTGCATTATGATGTGATGCGCAAGGGCTTAGTAAGTTGGATTAAAGGTCCTCTATTTGGAGGGATAAAAAGCCTACGGTCTACCTTTACCACGATACTTCGCCGCGCATTTTAGCCCGTTATTATTTATTAGGTGTC
The DNA here is from genome assembly GCA_019454045.1 of Zanthoxylum bungeanum. NCBI lineage: Eukaryota > Viridiplantae > Streptophyta > Magnoliopsida > Sapindales > Rutaceae > Zanthoxylum > Zanthoxylum bungeanum. The sequence continues at coordinate 29,019 of SKCR01011522.1, read as the reverse complement.
ATCTATTCATCCGTTCACGTATGTGTCATGTGGTTTACTGTATTTTGGAGGTCGCTGCTGTAATCCCGTTCGAACGGATTTCAGAACGCCACACGAACGCATGTTTTCTATCTCAGTTCGTTCGAATGCGTTTACGAACGCTACTCGAACCCGAACCTTCTGTTTACCGTTCGAACGCGGATACGAACGCCGCACGAACGCCCACGGTAAACAGGCTCTCTTTCATCACATATCATGCATGGTTACTCATTTTGTCATTTGCATTTTTTGATTGTTCATGTTCTCGCATTTATTGTGTGCACAAGATTACATGTTCTTTTCCATGATGCATGTTTACACGGTAGTCATCTACTTATGCTTCCACATTCATCCATTCAACATGTTCATGAAGTTATATGCTCGCCGTTATTCCGATTTTCTTTCATGCGTGATTGTACAATTATTATCTACTGGCATGCCTATGATCGAATGTAATGTGCTTATGACATTGTATGCTAGCCATATTTACCTTTATGCATGCAAATTCGGACATATATTATATGCAAATAGGTTGTATGCAAATTTGAAAATGTGTTACATGTGAACTTAGATGAACTTTTGATGTATGCGTGCGAACTTAGAAATAGAATACCCTTAGGAATATATGTTGCTAGACTCGATTAAATTATTGTACAAATCATTTTATTACAAGTGGCATAAGTAAGGGACCATTCCGAACCCAACGGTTTGAGGTATTCCCTTGCGATGGGTGAGTGCGGCCTTAAATCATTTTCCCGGTTCACACCGGGTGGTGACTTCTTTATTCTCCGGTTTAGTCCCCCGCAGGCTACTCCGTACTCCCAACCGGGCCGTGAGCCCGGAACAGCATGCGTCACCCAGTTTCTGTGTCCCACAACTAGTATTGCACTTGTGCGTGTTATGGAAGCGTAACAGCATAGTTCTAATATATTTCAGTATTGGATACTTATGCAAGTGTGATAAGAGGTTGTGTTTGCCGATGGTACGGAAACAACTTCGCTCTAGATAGACCCCGCGGAATCCCATTGGTAGTAAGACTGTGTGTCTATAGGAATCCGCATCAGGGCAGGTGTATTTGGTATTAACCTGAGACTTGCATCGCTAATACTTACGATAATCAATACATTTTGGTTTTGGTCGTCTGGGAATTTAACAGGTTGTGTGTACGCCTCTTCTTGGTTTATTGATAATCGTAGTGTATTGGGTGAGATGTCAAGATGGAAGTATCACTTCAGTCATATGGAGATTATGATAATGCAGAGATACAGAACTGGTTCTCTATTGTGTTGCAACTATCGGGATAATATGACAATGTCATGATTATCCGATTATAGAGACCAGTTGCTTGTGATCTGATATATGCTTCGTACGGGGCAGACCACTATTCCAGCCCCAAGCCTTGCATGTGACATCCGATACTGGATCCCTATATGCAATACTACGTATACTACGCCTGACAAAGATTATATATTCCTAAAAGAATATTTCTGGAGAATTGGGTAGGCACGGCGCTTTGCTAGAACCAATCATGTCTTGTAAATCAGTGGGAACGTGGTACCGGGTACGCACGTGTTCGGATAGTCCGACGACCGGATTTATTGCTGTGGGACACAAAAACTGGGCGACGCATCCTGTCCCGGACTCGCGGCCCAGTCGGGAGTACGAAGTAGCCACGGGGGACTAAACCGGAGAATAATGGAGTCGCCACCCGGTGTGAACCGGGAAAATGAGATTTAAGGCCGCACCTCACCCCTCGCAAGGGAAGACCTCAAACCGTTGGGTTCGGAATGGTCCCTTACTTATGTCACTTGTAATGAAAGGATTTGTGTAATAATTTAATCAAGCTTAAGTAACACTTATTTCCAAGAGTATCATGCTTCTAAATCCATATGCGCAAAATAAAACTTACACCTAAATTTGCATATATTTCACATCTAAGATTGCATGCTTGAAAGTACATCAAAGTAGCAACGAACATACAACTCCATTGGCATATTATATTCATGAAAGCACAAGCACACACTAACCACACAAGCACACATGTGAGCACTTTTCCAAGTGGTACGTGGAATTGTATCCCAAGTACAGACCGCACTACCGTCCATTCGGAATCGGCTACGGAATTTATGTCTGGGTTTCCATCCGATATACCCAAGAAATAGTACTCAAATGCCATCATGACATGGATATATGAATTGTAATACGTTAAGCCAAGACTAAGGTAAATGATGCAACCAATGGAATAAACATGCTTTCCATCATGATGCATACAAAGATAAGAATGGCAATATGGGATTTCATAATACATGCATGAATGGTATAGTTGGCTTTATGTGAGAGTTGTGAGTGTGTACATGAGTGCAAGGTGGCTTTATGACGTGAGGAGTTGTAAGTGTGTGCACTGGTAGTGTGGCTAGGCGAGAGTGCTAGGTTATGGCTAATGACGTGAAGAGTTGTGCTTGTGGTAAGCGGCTTAATGGCAGGCGAATTGCGTGAATTGTTTGAGTGTGTGGGGACTGTCAACGTGAGGCAAGTGTGCGTTTGTGATGAAGCTAGGAGCGTTGAAGGCTTGTATCGTGTTTATGGGCTCTTTAGGCAGTGGGGGGCAGTGTGATACGTGCGTGAGTTTATGCGTGAATTGAAGGAGACATGTGGTTGGTTTAAGGGGGCTTTTATCGTGAAGGGATAGGTGGCTTGTGTGAAGCGGTGAAAGCAATTTGGCGTGAGGCAGTGTGTTGTTACGTGGGTGGCGTGGGTGCCGTATTGAAGGCTTGGGGCGTGTTGAGGCTAGGGGGGCTTTAAGGGAGACCTGTGTTTTGCGTGAATAAAGGAAAGTGCAAGGGCTGAGAATATGGGTACACCAATGAAAATAGGTCGAGCCAAGACAGGGATAGACGATGCAATCAATAGATGAAAGACATGACAAATATCGTGGTAAAGGTAGCCTTATAGGCTTTTCTCCCCGAATGGAGAACCTTTTAATCCAACATAATAAGCCCATGCGCCTTTCTTTACAATGAGTACAAAGATAAAGATCTATATGAAGTTTAGTATGTCCGATTGAACATATCTTGCATTCAACCGAACACCACATCAACCGGCGCGGCAAAGCATCGTGGTAAAGGATTTTAACCCCTCCAAATAGGGGACCTTTCATCGCACTTACTAAGCCCATGCGCTCGATTGCATCATGATACAAAGAATTAAAAACAATAATCAAACTTAGTATGCCCGATTGAACGTATCTTGCATTCAACCGAACACACATCAACCGGCGCGGCAAAGCATCGTGGTAAAGGATTTTAACCCTCTAAATAGGGGACCTTTCATCGCACTTACTAAGCCCATGCGCTCGATTGCATCATGCATACAAAGAATTAAAAACAATAATATCAAACTTAGTATGCCCGATTGAACGTATCTTGCATTCAACCGAACACACATCAACCGGCGCGGCAAAGCATCGTGGTAAAGGATTTTAACCCCTCCAAATTGGGGACCTTTCATCGCACTTACTAAGCCCATGCGCTCGATTGAATCATGCATTAATAAGTAACATGCAGAATTCAAATGACGAAAATAAATAAACCAAAGCAACATAAAACAAAAGAGGATGCCGTTTACTCAAGCGGTACGTGGAGTTGTATCCCGAGTACAGATCATACAACCGTCCATTCGGAATCGGCTATGAGATTTATGTCCGGGTTTCCATCCGATATACCGCGAGAGTTGACACATCTTTTATTTTATTCCAAGTCCACAACATACAATATTTCATGATACATGCATATTTATCTACTCAAGGGCCACAACATGCATTTTGACATAACAATCATGCGAACAATACTCAATGAATAATAAAAATAAAAAAAGAAAACAATGAGGAAAATACCCTCAGGTCTAACCTTTTTTGCCGACTTTCGGACTTGCGTTTCGCGGAGATCGGAAGGGTAAAGCTCCTCTACTTCTCTGGTTCACTGGTTTAGCGTCTTGGCTCACTGTTTTGCTACTTTGCTTGTTGTTTGGCCTCCGTTTTACTGCTGTTTCCTCTGTATTTCTGCTCACTGTTCAGGTCACTGTTTTGACGTTTCAACGGATTGTTTTGAGTGTTTTTTTGTGGATTTTAAGTGCAGTTTTATGTGATTATTTTAAAGATTATAAGTGCAGTTTTTATGTTACTGTTTTAAGGATTTTAGGGACTGTTTTAAGAGGATTTTACTGCTGTTTTCGGGGGGAAATGGGCTGCTGTTTGGGGTACTTTAGCGGCTGTTTGGAGCGTGTTTGGGCTGCTGTTTGGGGGTATATTTTCGGTGATGTGTGGAGATTTATGGGGCTGCTATTTTCGGTTATGGAGTAGAGGAGATGAAGAGAATTGTTTGTGTTCTTCTTGTTGCTATTGCCGTGAGTGGCTAGGGATTTTTGTGTTGTGACTTGTGTGAGAATTATGTGTATGAGCTAAGGGAGTCATGTCTTGGTTAGGGGTTGTTTATATAGAGAATGGCTAGGGCTTCACCTTGTCTCACAATGAAGGGATTTGATTTTGTGTTGAGCAAGGAAAGTCAAAGATTGAGGGGGGACAAATTTGATTTAGATTAGGAATACAATATATTTGATTGGTTAGGATTAGGCATTTAATTTGTTAGATTAGGAAGTCAATATTTTTTATTTGTTATGATTGATTTTAATTAGGTATATCATCTTTTTAATTTAGGTATATAACATATTTGATTTGTTTAAGTTAGGCATGATTTTATTTTATGTTTTATTTAATTTGGTAAATGATTTAATTCTTTATTTATTTAATTTAATTAATATTTCATTTAGTTAATACTTAATTTAATTAATATTTGATTTAATTTGGGTGTGTATTAGGGTGAATGGGCGTGTGGGCTTGTTGGGCGTGTAGGGCCTTTGGTTTGTGGGTTTGGTTTGTATGGGCTAGGTGTGTGGGCTTGCGGGGGTTTTAGGTCAAGGTTAAGGGGCTTGCGGGGATTTTTTAGGCCGAGGTTAGGTGATTTGTGAGTGTTTTAGGCCGGGAATAATTTTTTAAAAAGGACAGCCAACAAGTAACCCGAAGCTAAACCAGCGAACTTAATCCGATTATGAGTCAATTCTTGACTCCTCCCTTCCGACATCCGTTTCCCGCGGCTTCCGCGACTTAAAAGGTAGTGCCTCCAACTGAGACTCATCATCGGGTTTCACATGCAAAAATACAATGCCTACAACTGCCAAAATATCCAGGGATCTCATGGGTCGCTTCCCGAAGATTCATCGATGACGTATGACTCGAACAGAATTAATCTGGGATTAATATGAGAGAGAGAGAGAAAATTAATCTAGGATTAATTGCGGCGAGAATTTATCTGGGATAAAATTCAATTAATAGAGAGAGAACGATTAATTCGGAATTAATTGATAAAATAATATATTCGATATATTAAATGAAATAAGATTTCAAAGCGAAATTAAAATTGGATTTTAATTCGGGCGAACGAATTAATTTAGAATTATTCACGAGCGACTTTCGTAATAATTTTACGAGGCATTATTATTTAATTAAATTTGATTTAATTACGTCGCGATGGAAAATTCATTTAATCGAATTAAGCGAACCCGAGCCCGAAGTTTATAGAGCAAGCCACTTGAATTTTGAATTCAAGTGGGTCCCACCAACTTACATCACTTGTCCATCAAGTGTCAAATTGAGTGATGGAAGTGGTTGGAGGCATTAATTGCCAATTTTCCCTCCAAGACTTTGCTTTTGCTTTTGGTAAATGATATACCAACTTTAGGGGTTTGACTTTCATAAGTTGTATTTGGTTTTAGAAATCAAAAATACCAAAAACACAAAAGCTCTCTCTTCTCCTCCATAGTGGTCGAAACTCTCCCTCCATTGCTTCTTGATTTTTGATTCAAAAATCTTCATTGCTAGCACATCAAAGGGTCTACAAAGGTGATAGGGAAACATCCATTGAGTTTGAAATTCATTCACCAAGCTTGGAGCTCAACATACAATCAAAGAGAGGAGCTTGGAGCACTTCTAAAGGAGACAAATTTTTTGTTCTCCACACATCCAAGAAACCGATCGTTGTAAGTATTTTTCCGCATTCCTACTTCGAGTATTCACATCTTTTATGCTTATTTGATCTTGGAATTGTTCTTAGAGAACCCAAAAATGGTATCAGAGCCAATTTAAGCATGAAATGAATTAGCGTTCATAATCTTGAATTTGGGTATTTTTGCTTGGAGCATGATTTTATCAAATTGATTGTTTAAGTATTCTTATATTATGATAACTTAGAGTTATGCATGATTAATTTTATGAAAATTGATTAAATAATTTTTCCCCCAATTTTATGGCTTGGCCGAGACTTTGAGCCTTAATATGTCATGGTGATTTTTGATTTTTTTTAGACCATTGGATGTGTTTAAAATGCTTGAGTATATTGATTTGTGATTTAATTGGATTGAAATCAAAATCGGATATTAAAGGCCTATATTGCCGTGAGTGAAAGAGCATGGAATGAGGTTGATTTTTCTTCAATTATGTTGGACATGAATTGAAAATGATAAAGCATGATTAATTATGTAAATTGGTATTTTGGAAATGCTAATTTAACTAATTAATTATGGCTATACACTTTAATTAAATAATTTGTGATATTTGGAATATTCGAATTTAATTAATTAGGCTTAAATTTGGAATTGGGCTAAAATTGTTGTATTGGGGCCAAATGGGCTTGGTTGAGCCAAGTTGGTTTAGGACAATTGGATTGGATCCAAATTGGGCCTAAAATCATAACATTAAGTCCAAATATAATAAATGGGCCTTTAAATAATTAATTAGGCCTAATGGGCCAAAATTAATTTTATGGCAAATGGTGATTCCTTATTGGGCTTTGGTTGCCAAAGTCCATGCCTTAAGAAATTAATTGAAAGCCCATTGTGTTGGACAATTATGACTCATAGCATCACTATTTGTACAGATCATGGTGTTGTTGTACAAATTAACTATGTGACAAAGGAAATTTCTCTTTTATCATTTGTGATTAGATCACCCAGATATATAAATGATAGAAGGTCCATACGATTAATTCCGGATTGAGATGATATGAGACAGTATCAATCCACGAAGGTTTAATCATTAAATATCAATAGTCATAGTATTATCGAGATTGCACATCGATAATGCGGAATAGACTAGTATTACACTTGTGCGCGTTGTGAGGGCATAACGGCATAGTTCTCATATATTTGGGTATAGGATACTCATGCAAGTGTAATAGGAGGTTGTGTTTACCGATGGTACGGAAACAGCTTCGCTCTGCTCTGGATAGACCCCTCGGAATTTCATTGGTAGTATGACTATGTGTCTATGGAAGTCCGAATCAGGGTAGGTGTATTTGGTCTGAACTTGAGACTTGCACTGCTAATACTTGCGACAATCAATACGCTTTGGTTTTGGTCGTCCAGGGCTTTAACCGGTTTTGTGTACGCCTCTTCTGGGTATATTGAGAATCGTAGTGTATTGGGTGTGATGTCGAGATGGAAGTATCACTCCAGTCATAGTGGAGATGATGATCACGTAGGATACGGAACTCGTTCTCTTATATGCTGCAGCTATTAGGATAATATGACTAGGTCATGTTTATCCAATTATAGAGACTAGTTACCAGAGATCTGATATGTGCTTCGTACAGGGTAGACACATTTCCAGCCCTAGACCTAGCACGTGACATCCGATGTTGGATTGAAATACGCAATACTACGTATACTACGCCTGATATAGATCACTTATTCCTGTAAGGATATTTCTAGAGAATTGGGTAGGCATGGCGCTTTGCTAGAAGCCAACCTTGTCTTGTAAATGGTAAAAATGTAGTACTAGGTATGTACGTGTTCGGATAGTCCGACGATCGGATTTACTGCCAACATATCTGGGGATCTCATGGGTCGCTTCCCGGAGATTCACCGATGACGTATGACTCGCACTTTATTAATCTGGGATTAATTAGATAAGAGAGAAAATTAATCTGGGATTAATTATGAAGATATTTTATCTGGGATAAAATATTTATTAAAGAGAGAAAACAATTAATTTGGAATTAATCGATAAATTAATATATTCGATATATTAAACGAAATTTGATTTCGATGCGGAATTAAAATTAGATTTTAATTCGGGCGAACGAGTTAATTTAGAATTAATTCGTTAGCGACGTGAATAGTGATTTTGCTGGGCATAATTATTTAATTACGTCGCAACGGAAAATTCGTTAATTCGGAATTAGCGAACCCGAGCCCGGGAGTGTTTGCGGGCGCACTCGCATTTCGAATTCAAGTGCGGCGTACAAGTCACATCAAGCGTCAAATCACTAGTCAATCGATTGATGTGATGTCTAGTCACTTTAAGTGATTTGACAACTTGTCATGAGTGATGTGAACAGTTGATGGAGGTGGTTGTTGGCTTTAATGCCTTTTGACTTTTGGAAAGCAAAGATTTGTAAATGGATTTTTGAAATTCATTTTGTGTATTAGATACACAATTTCTCCAACAACCAAACTTAACACATTTTTCTTCTCTCCTCTCCATCTCTCTCGGCCAAGGGCCTTTCTTCTCAATTTTTCTGCACAAAATCGAGAATGAAGAAGAAACTTAGTGAGGATTTGTTGCAAATTTTCACGGAGTGCTAGCACGCTTTAAGGGTCTTGCGAAGGGGATAGGGAAACCCACCCGTGGGCATGGAATACACATCACAAGCCTGAAGCTTGGAGGACCACCATGGCCGAAAATTTTGGAGCAAAAGCCGAGAGCCACATGGATGAAAAACTTGAAGTTTTGTTATTTCTCGCATCGCTCTGATACCATTGTTGGGTTTCTCTAAGGTCCAGGGATCAAATCAAGCAATGAAACTCATGTGTGAATACTCAAAGAAATTGCGGAATACTTACAATGATCGAGCCATTTTGAGCATGAAACTAGGTTAGGGTAAAAATTGGGTAAATTGAATTTGAGCATGTTTTGATGAAATTGATTTTTGGAATATGCTTATATTATGTTAACTTTGAGTTGTGCATAATCAATTTTGTGAAAATTAAATTGGATTGATTTTCCCCAATATGTGAGGCTTGGCCGAAACATAGTGTTTCCCTAAATGTCATGGTATTTTTTGTTTCTTTGATCATTGGATGACTGAAAAAATTGGGTAATGTTGATTTGAGAATTAATTGGATTGAATTCGGAATCGAACATGAAATACCATAAATGCCGAGACTACATAGCATGGAAAATTATGTGATTTTTGATTCAATTGTGTTGGACATATGTTGATGATAATAAGCATAATTAATTGTATAAATTTGTGTTTTGGAAATATTAATTTGGGTAATTAATTATGGCATACACTTTAGGTTAATTAAGTTATGAAATTTGGAATTTGGTAATTTAATCAATTGGGCCTATTTTGGAAATTGGGATTGAAAAGTTGTAATTGGGCTCAATGGGCTTAGTTGTACCAAGTTAGGTTTAGGCTAAATTGGTTGGATCCAATTGGGCCCAAAACCATATCCATGAAGTCCAATTATGACTTAATGGACCTTTAATTTTAATTGGGCGTAATAGGCCTAAATTGGTTTCTTGGCAAATAAGGGTGATTCCTTAAATGGGCTTTGGTATTTGGGTTTGACCCATATTGACCAAAAGTTCATGCCTTAGAAATTAATTGAAAGCCCATTGGACTTTAAATTAAATTGACATTGGATGTTAATCGGGCTTTGAGACCCGTAACGATTAGATTTGGAATCTAAGTCGTAAAGGTACATTAAAAGTGTAATATTTAATTTGGAATTAAAAATGGAATTAGTATTAAATGCAAATTAAATTGGATTTAATGTTATAGTTTAATTTAATTCGAGAATTCGTACTTTGAGTACTTATTCGCAAAACGAGTTTGACTCGCGCAAAATCAAATCGTTGTTTGAACATTGGATGGTCATTAATATTCAGATTAATTAATTGGATCAGATTGATTGATAACATGCTTTGTGTGAATACATGGATGCGATGTATGAATAATGTATATCGGATGGATATTATATGGGTGGGGCAATTTTTGAAATTGTTGTAATAAATTTAGAATTTATTAATTGGACCTGCGTGTCCAGCCTATTACCTCCTTACTCTTTGTATTTCTCTTCTCACCTATTCCCCTCAATGTAAATGAGGTTTCTTTAGAAGTGTTATGTAATTGGATAGAAGTAATACTTGTGCTAGCGGGAGAGAGGAAAGGGAGAGATTGTTCTAGGAACAATGTTTAAATATTCATCCGCATATCATTATTATATTTATTTATATGCGTCTTATTATGTGTTTAGAATGCATGTTAAGGGTGTATGATGATGAGACCTTAACAAAGATAATTAATTGGTTGCCAATTACACGAAAAACCCTCAACATCATATTAAGCGTTTTTCCTTCCATTGAGTGATTCTTACTCAAGATCCAAGATTGGCATTGGTTTGTTGGCCAAAGTCAAGACTTTGTCCGTCGCGGATGTGTTTGAATCATGAAGGTTTTGTTCCATATTGGTGTCTTGTCCAAGTTGTGATTTGTTGGCCAAAGTCAAGATCACTTCTTGTCCATCGACATTGATTACGAAGCTTTCCAAGGTCAATGGGTTCCGCTTAACTGGGATCACTAAGTTTGTTGTGCCAAAGCCAAGGCTTAGTTGATTCAGAGGAAAAAGGTTAGGCAATATATTGGATATATTGGCATATATAAGATATATGTTTTGGACTTGGATGTCCACCTACTGGATCTAGGAATTGGATGTGATCCAATTGATCTTAGAGATCTACCTAGTTAATTATCATACAATTTGTTGGCCAAAGTTAAGATTGTGTGTTATTTAACGGTATCCTAGCCCACTAGGAAACAAGGTTTCCCGAGTACCCCACAGAGGGTTAGAGGCTCGCCGAAAAATAGTGGAGGCAAGTATTAAATTTGCAATATTCGTTTTTAGTTACTTTCCATACGCGCTCATACACAAATTATTCGTCAAATAAATTAATATATTAGTTGGACTAATAATTAATGTTGTTTTAATAAACAGTTGGACTGTATTCAAACTATTTCATTATAATTGATTTTATAATTGGATTATAGTAATCAATATAATTGAATTTAAACCATTAAATTCTAGTTTATTATATAGTTGGACTATAGTAATCATTATAATGATAGTACCTAAAATTGTTGATTCGATAGTTGGACTATTGGAATCAAGATAAATTGAAATATTAGTGTTTAAAACATAATCCTAGGGAAAATGTATTTAAACGACTTTAATTTTCAAATTGGGAATAATATATCAGGATAGTCCTGAAAACTGAGAGGTTACTTTATTTGATAGAGTGACGTCTCGAGCCTAAGCCCGTAGTTAAGCAAATAGTAGAACATGATATTTGGAATATTCATGTGATGATAACTTTAGTGCTTAATCAGTTATGCTTGCTAAATAGACTCCTTAATTTCTTAGTCAGAACTAAGGATTAGATCCTTATAGTATGATAATGAAATTGAAGGATCTTCATAGATCTATCCTTAGATCTTAGAAGTACAAATTGCAATAGTAAACTCTTGGAGAGTTAATGGCTATACTCAAGGAGATAAAAGACAAAGTTTGCAATAGGCAAGAAGCGCAAGGCGCACCTTACTTCGATATTCCAGAAGGCCATGGCTTGGCCAAAGGCTTCTGGGGTGTGGGAAAAGGGCAAAGACAAAATCATTATAATCTTCTGGGAAGACAAATGACATATCCCAAGATGTCTGCCTAAATTGTGGCAAATGGGGTCATTAAAGCGTGACTTCCGTATGGACAAGGCAGACATGAAGGAATTGAAGAACGGGCAAGGCTTTGACTTCAAACATGTTTGTCATAAACATGTTCACGACTAGTATTAAAATTGGATTTTAGATACTGAGTGTGGTACATATATATGTACTAGTGTGTAGAATCTGCTGCTAAGCAGGATGCTGACTTTAGTTGAGATTTTCCTACGAATCAAAAACAGGACGACAGACGCGGTGTTTTGACCGTAGAAACCTAAGTTTAGGAACTACCCTTCGGGTGTGTACTTAAATTAGGAATCTGTTAGAATGTAACTAGTTTGACTAGATACATTATCTCTATATCAGGGTTTAATCGGTTGCGGATATACCTTTATATTCTAGAACACTAAAGTGTTTTAATTATAAAGATGATATTGAGATAAACACATTAGATGTGAATACCAGTATTTATATTTTGAATATAAATAAATCTCAAGCGTATAACATGACAAACAAATAGCTCAAACTGAATAAATCAGTTGAGACTTATAAGTGGCATTGTTTTCTGTGACACAATTAAACATTACTGGTATATCCACACTTTCGAAGAGTGGGTACTAGGACAAATTTGATTCTATTCAAATGATGTCTACGAATCTAGTTTATTAGGCAAAGTGCCTAAAACACCTTTACTTGGTAAAAGTGCAAGTGCCACCGATCTATTAGCCCTCGATCATAGTGACGTAAGTGGGCCCATATCTAGCTAGGCTAGAGGTGGATATGAATGTTTCGTGACCTTTACGGATGTGGCATCGCGTTATGGTTATGTGTTTCTTTTGAAACACGAATCAGAAACTTTTGATAAATTCAAAGTGTTTCGACACGAAGTAGACAAACAGATCGGCTAAAGTATTAAAACCGTCACGGTTGGACCATGATGAAAATACTTAAGCAATAACTTTCTCAATACTTGAAAGAGTATAGTATTCTTTCAATGAGGACTCCTCCCGAAACACGTCAATTTGACGGTGTGTCCGAACAGAGAAACCAAATTTGTTGGACATGATAAGGTTAATCATGAGTCGCTCTGAGCTACCATTTCCTTCAACGGATACGCATAAACAGTGCAGAACTTATTTTGAATAAGGTTCCACAAAAATCTGTTAGACAGATTTCATATTAGATATGAACAGGAAAGAAACCTGGTTTTCTCATTCTGAAGATTTGGGTATGCTAGGCATATGTTTGGATGATACCAAACTAAAACCCAAATCGGATAAGTGCCTAAGTTGTAGGTTATCCTAGGGAAACCAAAGTATAGTACTTATACAACTCACATGAGAACAATGTAATTGTTGCTCCCATGCGTTTTCCTAAGAGGAATACCTATATGCAGTGGTAAGTGGGAGGAAAGTAAAACTCGATGAAAACATGAGTAAAGTAAGTAATACATTCAGGCACTGATTCCTTAATGGAACACAAATAGTTCATCAAGGATGAAACTATACCAATAATCTTCGAATACACAAGAACCACGTAAGTCGGAGAGAGTCAGAAAAACATGGGGTATAGGGTTTCTGATCTCACCTCATAAAGATGTCAATCTTATTGAGGAATACGAACTGACTACGCATGAGGAAGTGATACAAGGTATCGACTCCCTATTATGGCAAAGTGCCATGAAATTCGAAATGGATTCCATGTATACAAACTATGTTTAGATACTAGTTGATGTACCGCAAGGCATTGTGCCTATTGGTACTATATAAGTCTTCAAGGAAGACATACATGGAAGGCAACATACCAACGTACTAAGCTAGGCTTGTAGCGAAAAGGTATCGTTATCAACATTGTGTCGATTACGACGAAACCTTTTACCTGTTGCCATTGTTAAATCCATTTGGATAATGCTTGCTAATGCTGCATGTTTCATTTATGAAATATAGCAGCTGAATGCCAAAACCGCTTTCCTTAACGGAAACCTTTTGGAGGATGTTTATAACATCCTGACGGTTTTGTCGTACCAAAACTAGCAAACAAGGTTTGCAGGTTATTCGATCCATGGATGGATTGAAGCAAGCATTGCGTTCTTGGAATTATCATTTTGATGTAATCATAATGGTGTATGATTTAATTCAAAACGAAATGATTCTTGTGTATATAAAGAGGTTAGTGGGAGCGCACTGACAGTGAATGTCCTAAATAATAATGACATGTCATTTCTTGGAAATGATATTCCCATAACACAATCGGTGAAAGCTTGGCTTTCATGAAAATTATCCGTAGAATTCTTGGGAGAGACAACCTTTATTCTAGGAATAAAGATCTACTGGGATAGATTTAAAGTTGTTGGTACTCTCCGAGAACTCGTACATTGAAATAAATGTATGCGACCTGGTGTCTCATATACTTTGAGCATATGGAGTCACAATCAGGCCAATCCAAGTGATAGTCACTGGATTGATGTTAAGAACATCCTTTAGTATCTTAGATGAACTAAGGATGCTTTCTTAAACTATGGAGAAGGGGAACTTGAAGTGACTGGGATCACTGCTGCAAGTTTCCTAACCGATAAAACGACTATAAGTCGTAACAACGGTACTATACAGTTTGAATAACGGAATAGTGAGCTGGAAATCTTCCAAGCAAGATAATGTTACTGAATAAACAACAAAAGTGGATTATTGCAGCAGCTGAGGCAGCAATAGAAGCCTTCTGGATAGATAATAATCTAATTGGATTAGAATAGTTCTGTTAGCAGCTGAGCTAGGCTACAGCACAGGCTAAAGAATTAATGGTCTCATCAACGATCTAGATATATACTTCAATCATTCATCTGATTCGTTCGGATCATACATCGTGGCGATGTGATGGTCAAATAAATCGCATCAGATGATAACCTTGCAAATCCACTGACGAAAGCATTTTCTCATCAGAAGTTTGAGCGAACCGTACATAGTTCGGGTGTAGGACATTTGAGTGACTGGCTATAAGCCAAGTGGGAGATTGTTGGACAATTATGACCCATAGCATCACTATTTGTACAAATCATGGTATTGTTGTACAAATTAACTATGTGACAAAGGAAATTGCTCTTTTATCATTTGTAATTAGATCACCCAGATATATAAATGATAGAAGGTCCATATGATTAGTTCCGGATTGAGATGATATGAGACAATATCAATCCACGAAGGTTTAATCATTAAATATCCATAGTCGTAGTATTATCGAGATTGGACATCGATAATGCGGAATAGACTAGTATTACACTTGTGCGCGTTATGAAGGCATAACGGCATAGTTCTCATATATTTGGGTATATGATACTCATGCAAGTGTAATAGGAGGTTGTGTTTACTGATGGTACGGAAACAGCTTCGCTCTGGATACACCCCTCGGAATTCCATTGGTAGTATGACTATGTGTCTATGGAAGTCTGAATCAGGGTAGGAGTATTTGGTCTTAACCTGAGACTTGCACCGCTAATACTTGCGACAATCAATACGCTTTGGTTTTGGTCGTCCAGGGCTTTAACCGGTTCTGTGTACGCCTCTTCTGGGTATATTGAGAATCGTAGAGTATTGGGTGTGATGTCGAGATGGAAGTATCACTCTAGTCATAGTGGAGATGATGATCACGTAGGATACAGAACTCGTTCTCTTATATGCTGCAGCTATCGAGATATTATGACTAGGTCATGTTTATCCGATTATAGAGACTAGTTACCAGAGATCTGATATGTGCTTCGTACAGGGCAGACACATTTCCTGCCCCAGGCCAAGCACGTGACATCCGATGCTGGATCGAAATACGCAATACTACGTATACTACGCCTGATATAGATCACTTATTCCTGTAAGGATATTTCTGGAGAATTGGGTAGGCATGGCGCTTTGCTAGAAGCCAACCTTGTCTTATAAATCGAGAATAAAAATGTAGTACTATGTACGTACGTGTTCGGATAGTCCGACGACCGGATTTATTGCCAACATATCCGGGGATCTCATGGGTCGGCTTCCCGAAGATTCACCGATGACGTATGACTCGCACTTATTAATCTGTGATTAATTAGATTAGAGAGAAAATTAATCTGGGATTAATTACGGAGATATTTTATCTGGGATAAAATATTTATTAAAGAGAGAAAACGATTAATTTGGAATTAATCGATAAATTAATATATTTGATATATTAAACGAAATTGAATTTCGACGCGAAATTAAAATTAGATTTTAATTCGGGCGAACGAGTTAATTTAGAATTAATTCGTTAGCGACGTGAATAGTGATTTTGCTAGGCATAATTATTTAATTACGTCGCAACGGAAAATTCGTTAATTCAGAATTAGCGAACCCGAGCCCGGGAGTGTTTGCGGGCGCACTCGCATTTTGAATTCAAGTGCGGCCCACAAGTCACATCAAGCATCAAATTACTAGTCAATCGATTGATGTGATGTCTAGTCACTTTGAGTGATTTGACAACTTGTCATGAGTGATGTGAATAGTTGATGGAGGTGGTTGTTGGCTTTAATGCCTTTTGACTTTTGGAAAGCAAAGATTTATAAATGGATTTTTGAAATTCATTTTGTGTATTAGATACACAATTTCTCCAACAACCAAACTTAACACATTTTTCTTCTCTCAACTCCATCTCTCTCGGCCAAGGGTCTTTTATTCTCAATTTTTCTGCACAAAACCGAGAATGAAGAAGAAACTTAGTGAGGATTTGTTGCAAATTTTCACGGAGTGCTAGCACGCTTTAAAGGTCTTGCGAAGGTGATAGGGAAACCCACCCGTGGGCATGGAATACACATCACAAGCCTGGAGCTTGGAGGACCACCATGGCCGAAAATTTTGGAGCAAAATTGGAGCAAAAGCCGAAAGCCACATGGATGAAAAACTTGAAGTTTTGTTGTTCCTCGCATCGCTAAACCGATCATTGTAAGTATTCCGCAACTTCTTTGAGTATTCACACATGAGTTTCATTGCTTGATTTGATCCCGTGACCTAGAGAAACCCAACACATTGGACTTTAATTAATTAACATCGGATGTTAATTGGGCCTTTGAGACCCATTAAGATTAGATTTAGAATCTAAGTTGTAAAAGCACATTAATAAAGTGTAATTATTTAATTTGGAATTAAATAAGAATTAGTATTGAATACAAATTAAATTGGATTTAAAATTGTAGTTCGATATAATTCAAGAATATGCACTTTGAGTACTTATTCTTAAAACGAGTTGGACTCGCGCAAATTAAATCGTTGTTTGAACATTGGATGATCACTTAATTTAAAGATTAATTAATTGGATTAGATTGATTGAATAACATGCTTTCTGTGAATACATGGATGTATTGTATGAATAATGTATATCAGATGGATATTAGATATGTGAGGGAAATTTTGGTTATTGTAATAAATTTAGAATTTATTGAATTGGACCTGCGTGTCCAGCCTTTATCTAAATCTCATTTTTTAATAAATCAATAATTAAGCATGAAAACATAAATAAAGTTTCCAAAACATACTCATTCGTAGTTTAACTAGGAATATTATATCTGTATCTTTGTTAACCCAGCATGGGTACACTTTTGTATTTAGAAACACTGGGTGTTATTTATATAAAAATGATGCAGAAATTTGCACTGTTGTTGCAAATAATGGTCTTTATATTTTGAATGTAAATGAATCTCCTAAACACAAAATGACAAACAAAAGGCTCAAAAGGAGTAATCTAAAAGATGAAGCTTACATGTGGCATTGTCGTCTAGGACACATTAACAAGACTCGCATGTCCACACTTTCGAAGAGTGGGTACTTGGACGGATTTGATCCTAATTCATATGATGTCTGCGAATCTTGTCTTTTAGGCAAAATGCCTAAATCACCTTTTAGCGGTAAAGGTGAACGTGCCACAGAACTGTTAGCCCTCGTTCATAGTGACGTATGTGGGCCCATGTCTAGCCAGGCTAGAGGTGGATATCGATACTTCGTAACCTTTACGGATGATGCATCACGTTACGGTTATGTGTATCTAATGATGCACAAGTCGGAAACCTTTGAGAAATTCAAAGAGTTTCGACACGAAGTTGAAAAACAAACAGGCAAGAGTATTAAGACATTACGGTCAGACCGTGGTGGCGAATACTTAAGTTATGAGTTTCAAGATTACTTGAAAGAACATGGTATTCTTTCACAGTGGACTCCTCCTGGAACACCGCAATTAAACGATGTGTCTGAACGGAGAAACCGTACCTTGTTAGACATGGTAAGGTCAATGATGAGTCGCACTGAGCTACCAATATCCTTCTGGGGATACGCATTAAGCAGTGCAATACTTATTTTGAATAAGGTTCCGTCAAAGTCTGTTGAACAGACTCCATACGAGATATGGACAGGAAGGAAACCGGGTTTCTCTTTCCTGAAGATTTGGGGTTGCTGGGCATATGTTAAACGTTTGGAAGGTACCAAATTAGAACCCAAATCAGATAAATGCCTTTTCGTAGGATATCCTAAGGAAACCAAAGGATATTACTTCTATCACCCGCAAGAGAACAAAGTATTTGTTGCTCTACATGCATTTTTCCTTGAAAAGGAATTCTTAGATGCAGTGGTAAGTGGGAGGAAAGTGGAGCTCGATGAAAATCGTGGTGATACTGTTCCTGGGAATGAATCAACGACGGAACATGAACAGACCATCCGGGATGAGTCTGTACCACAACCTTCATATACACAAGGACCGCGTAGGTCGGAGAGAGTCAGGACAGTACCTGAGAGGTATGGGTACCTGATCTCGCCTCATGTAGATATTAATCTTATTGAGGATAATGAACCGTCTACGTATGAGGAAGCAATACTAGATATTGATTCCGCTTTATGGCAAGAAGTCATGAAGTCTGAGATGGATTCCATGTATGCCAACCAAGTTTGGACACTGGTTGATGCACCAGAAGGTGTAAACCTATTGGATGCAGATGGATCTTCAAGAAGAAGACCGACATGGATGGCAACGTGCAAACATACAAAGCTAGGCTTGTAGCAAAGGGGTATCGTCAACAATATGGTGTTGATTATGACGAAACCTTCTGACCCGTTGCCATGATTAAATCCATTCGGATAATGCTTGCAATAGCTGCATATTTCGATTACGAGATATGGCAGATGGACGTTAAAAACCGCTTTCCTTAACGGAAACCTTTTGGAGGATGTTTATATGCAACACCCTGACGGTTTTATCGTACCTAGACTTGCAAACAAGGTTTGTAAGTTAAATCGATCCATTTATGGATTGAAGCAAGCATCACGGTCATGGAATCAGCGTTTTGATGAGATCATAAAAGAATATGATTTCATGACAAAACGATGATGACACTTGTGTATACAAGAAGGTTAGTGGGAGAGCACTGACTTTTATTGTCCTTTATGTCGACGATGTATTGCTTATAGGCAATGACATTCCCATGCTAACGTCGGTGAAAGCTTGGCTTTCATTAAAATTCTCCATGAAAGATCTGGGAGAAGCAGCCTTTATTCTGGAAATAAAGATCTACCGGGATAGATCTAGAAAGCTGCTTGGACTCTCCCAGAGTACATATATTGACAAAGTGTTGAAGCGATTCAGCATGGATCAATCCAAGAAGGGATTGATGCCAATATTACGCGGTACCTCTCTATTTAAGGACATGTGTCCTAAGACTCAAGAAGAGAGAGATAACATGAGTCGGATACCGTTCGCCTCGGCAGTCGGATCGATCATGTATGCCATGATATGTACACGACCTGATGTGTCATATGCTTTGAGCATGTGCAGTCGCTATCAGGCCGATCTAGGTGAAGGTCACTGGATGGCAGTTAAGAATATCCTTAAGTATCTTAGACGAACTAAGGATGCTTTCTTAATTTACGGAGAAGGAGAACTTGTGGTATCTGGGTATGCCGATGCAAGTTTCCAAACCGACAAGGACGACTTCAAGTCGCAATCCGGGTACATTTTTTGTTTGAATAACAGAGCAGTGAGCTGGAAATCTTCCAAGCAAGATACTGTTGCCGATTCAACGACAGAAGCGGAAGCAGCAAAGGAGGCAGTTTGGATCCGAAAGTTCCTAATTGGATTAGGAGTAGTTCCGTTAGCAGCTGAGCCCGTTCCATTGTATTGTGACAATAACGGGGCTATAGCACAAGCTAAGGAACCAAGGTCTCATCAACGATCCAAGCATGTTCTTCGGCGTTACCATTATACATCGTGGCGATGTAAAAGTCGAGAAGGTCGCATCAGATAACAACATTGCAGATCCGCTGACGAAATCTGTTTATCCGCAAGTGTTTGAACGACATATACATAGTTCAGGTATAGATGCTTGAGTGACTGGCTATAGGCCAAGTGGGAGATTGTTAGACATTATGACCCATAGCGTCACTGTTTTGTAAATGATATTGTATTATTGTACAAAATTAACTATGTGATAATGAAATTGCCTTTTGCCGTTTTGTAATTTATTTACTTTTTGATATATAATGGCGAAAGTCCATATGATTAATTCCGTATTGAGATGATATGAGACAATATCAATACATAAAGGTTTAAATCATTAAATATCCCTAGTCGGAGTATTATCGAGATCGGACATCGATAATGCGGAATAGACTAGTATTGCACTTGTGCATGTTGTGAGGGCACAACGGCATAGTTCTCATATATTTAAGTATAGGATACTTATGCAAGTGCGATAGGAGGTTGTGTTTTACCGATGGTACGGAAAACAGCTTCGCTCTGGATAGACCCCGCGGAATCCCATTGGTAGTATGTCTGCGTGTCTATGGGAGGCCGCATCAGGTAGGTGTATATGGTCTTAACCTGAGACTTGCATCGCTAGTACTTGCGACAATAGGTAAACTTTGGTTTTGGTGGTTGGGGGACCTTAACTGGTTCTGTGTTCACCTCTTCTGGGTTTATCAGGAATCGTAGTGCACTGGGTGTGATGTCAAGATGAAAGTGTCACTTCAGACATATGGAGTTGATGATCACGCAGGATACAGAACTAGTGCTCTATAAAAGGTTGCAACCGTCGGGACAATATGACTAGGTCAGTATTGCCCGATTTAAAGAGACTAGTTGCTTGATGTCCGATATATGTTTCGTACGGGGCAGACACATTTCCAGCCCCAGGCCTAACATGTGATCGTCCGATACTGGATCGATGTACGCAATACTACGGTATACTACGCTTGATATAGATCTAATATTCCAGTAAGAATATTTCTGGAGAATTGGGTAGGCATGGCGCTTTGCTAGAAGCCAACCTTGTCTTGTAATCGGTAAAAACATAGTACGAGGTACGTACGTGTTTGGATTATCCAACGACCGTATTTACTGCCACATATCCGGAGATCTCTTGGGTCGCTTCCTGAAGATTCACCTATGATGTTTGATTCGAACTTTATTAATCTTGGATTAATAACGGAGAAACTTTATCTTGGATAAAATGCCTTATTAGGAGAGAGAGAGAGAGATCGATTAATCTGGAATTAATCGATAAAATAATATATTCGATATATTATTAAACGAAATTAGATTTCGACGCGGAATTAAAATCGGATTTTAATTCGGGCAAACGAATTAATTTAGAATTAATTCATTAGCGAACTGAATAGTAATTTCGCAAGGCGTAATTATTTAATTCACGTCGCGACGGAAATTCGTTAATTTGGAATTAACGAAACCGAGCCCGAAAGTGCTTGCGGAAACATTCGTATTTTGAATCGAGTGATATCCGCAAATCACATCGCGATATCTCATTACTTAATACGAATAGATAGTGAATGTATCTAGTCACCTTTAAGGGATGATGCATTGTCTCTAATCTCAAAGTATGGTAATGATAGCAAATGATGGATTCATTTTGGAGGGAAAGCCATGCACGTTTTTGGAAGGATTTTTGCATTAAAAAAATTTTTGGTATTAGATATCACTTCACTTTCATTTCCTTGGTCATTC
The DNA here is from genome assembly GCA_019454045.1 of Zanthoxylum bungeanum. NCBI lineage: Eukaryota > Viridiplantae > Streptophyta > Magnoliopsida > Sapindales > Rutaceae > Zanthoxylum > Zanthoxylum bungeanum. The sequence continues at coordinate 7,172 of SKCR01011522.1, read as the reverse complement.
ACGTTTTTGGCATAAAAAGGAAACAAAATCTAAAGTGAAACTTTCTCCTCTCCTTCCTCTCTTGCTCACGCCGTGAGCTGCACCAACAAGGCAGAAAATTGTTTTCTCATTCTCCATTTTTGCTAGCACAAGCAAGGAATCAAAGAGGTGATAGGGAAACCACCTTGGAGCTTGGAATACACAAAGCTTGGAGCTTTCAACTCTTTTCTCCTCTTGGCCGAAACTTCAAGGATCTTGGAGCTTCAACCTTTGTTCATCTTTTCATCACAAAAGCTTTGTAAGTATGATTTCGCCATGCTTCAAGTTTATTATATATATTCATTTTGTTGTATTTCATAAGCTTAATCTTTCCTTGGGATTAATTATAGTAACCAACACGGGGGTGGCGGCTGTGCAGTGCGCGGCCAACCTCTTTCATTTCTCTCTCTTCTGAAATATATCTCGTTTCTTTCTCTGCTTTATTTTTTTTTTGGTAAAGATGAACAATAACATATAGTGTTACTCTTCAGAAATTACCAAATTGCCCTCACTTAGAAGGATATTTTCAGAAAAAAAAAAAAAAAAAAAAAAAAAAAAAAAAAAAAACTATTTGAAGCCTTTCTGATGTGATTTTTGAAACGTGTTCAACACAAAAGTTGTTCGTCTCGGAAACCGAGTCCGATGGTTCAAGAATCAAATTAATCGAAGTTCGTTTACTATTTTCGTTACCGAAACGGCAACTTTACGCGCATAATAAAATTACGTAACTGATTTTTGAGACGACGCGTCCTCTAACACAATAAATCTTCACTTTATATTATTCCAATCCATAATCATCGCTTGAACTCTTATTCTTTATTATCATCCTGTTCTGAGACCATAACTTCAATCCGGGAACCTACCAGAACTGTCTTGAAAATCTGGGATGTTACAGTTTAACGGACTTTTGACCTGACTCTATTTATGAGATATTCGTGAAGGGCTATATCCATATGTAATGACTATATCGATGGACACCGAAGTTGTTTGGTTTATTTTATCCATCTATGGTAACGAGAGTTCAACTTCGAGTTTTTAGTGGAATAACGCGGAGTTAATAATTCATAATATTTGATTAAAAAGTTTAATTAATATTTCGGAATTATTGGAGCTCGAAACCGTAGGTCCATTTGGTCCCCGTGCTAGCTCGATTAACTGTAGCAAACCTAATATAATTAGATTGTCTAATAATATGCTCACATTATATTTATATATTATTATTAATGAGATTAATAATATTTATTGTCACAAATGAAAACTATGTTAAATTATTTGAACTTAATGTTTTCTAGAATTCTTATATTATAATATAACCAAGTCTTGACTATGAGATAATCAAGTTAGTAATAATTATGAGATAATTACTATAACATAATTGAAGGTAATTTAATCATTATTGAGATAGTGATTTTTATTTGCCTTGGAGACAAAACCATATGGCTTGCCATGCTCTCCAATTTATTATGTCTATTAGGTGGCTTGTATACACCTAATAGTTTTGTCATTAGCTAATCGATTCTTATGCTTTGGTATGGCCTCCACATTTATGTGTTTGCCATTGAAAGAAAGCATTAGATGCTTAATGACAAAGTCATTGTCTTTAGCTTATCATTTCTTATGTTTTGGTATGACATTCACGTTTTTGTGTTAACCATTGCAAGAAAGCATTATATGCTTAATGACAAGGTTAGTTGGCTTGTGTAAGAGAATATAATCTCTACCATTTCTCTCACTTCTAAGGTTAACATTTTTGCATTCATTCACACAAGTGCATTTGAGAGAAAAGAGAGAGAGTTCAAACATTCACAAGTGTTGTAAGAGTGTTTGAAATTTCAAAAAGCCAAATACCATTGTGACATCTTAATTCTCTAAACTGTTTAGAGTTTTGATCTTTGTGAGTGAAGCCCACACTTCGGTTGTTGGTTTCGAGTCATAGTTCGGAAGATCGAGTGATTGATCCAAGCGTTGGACATCAAAGGATTGATTTCGACTACTGCAATAAAGGGAGAAGACAAAGAAAATTTTAAAGATCCATACCGGAGCCGGTGCCACCACAAGCAACTTCCGTAGTGCTAGGGAAAATCGTTTCCCACATATGTGTCATACGTCTGGCCGGATATCTTCTTACACCTTATGCTAACGAGGTTCCACTCGAGATCATGAATTCATTCCTTCTTCAGGTTTTTATGAACCCTATAAATAATACTTGTTTCTACATTATTTTGATAATTAAAGATCAATTTCTTCCATTTTCGTCAATCTCGGGTCTCCCATGCCCTCCTGACATCGTCACTTATATCGTCTTAAAGATCCATTACTTGAATTACTACTTCAAGCAATTATCAATGGAGATGTTTGTGCTTATTATTTTCAATGGATGAGTTGTGATTGTGAGTTTTTTTTTTGGGTTTAATGTCAGATTCATTGATTAGATGAGCTTGGTTTATGTTATGGTTGTGCACTGAATATGTTTAAATATGTGATAAAAAAATCAGTCGTTAGAATCAAAGGTAACGGCTATTTGTGGGTTATTGCACTTTCAGGGGAAAAATCGTCATTTCACGCTAGAAAATAATTCAGGGGCAATATCAACTTTTTCCAGCTAACATTTGATGTCAGTAAACATGTATTAAAATATGGGTGACAAACGTTCTTTTTTAATAACTTTAGATTTATAAATATTATTTTTTTAAAAGTGGGTGTTTTTTCGAACTTCAACCTACTCTTTTTAATGATAATTTCCCTTATTTCAATGAACTACTCCAAAAAAAAAAAAAAAAACTTATTATATTTCTATCATTTGCAAGCCATAATCTTATAATCATTATTATAACCAGACACGTACGTTCAAACAAAAAATTTGAGTGGCTTCCAGTTTATTGATCATGTGCACCGTAAAATTCAGACAAAATATATTTTTATTTAAAATAATGCAAATAATTAACCAACACTTTTGTGACTTGCAAGGGATGTTATTAAATACTCATTTCTCTTTTTCTTTCTTTTAATTTTTTTTAATGCCCAATTTGAAGACAACGTGACTCTTCAACTTTGGATCTTACCCAACCTGGAAACAATTTGTAAAGCTACTAACCTAACTTTTTTAAAGCTGGGTCAAAATCAATATTTTAAAAGTTTAAATTTGATTCTTTCAGTCACATTGTTGCCTGTTAGAAGAGGAAATCTAGCTTCACAGCCTAGAATATGATAACTCTCACAGACCACTTACCACAATAATTTCCTTTTTTCCCCTTCTTCATGGCAACTATCCAAATATGCTAGGTTTAGACCATGAATGTACCTTCTTAATTGAATTGGGTAAATGTCAAATAGTAATAATGATATGCAACTAAATTATTGAAATTTAAAGGGTGACAAAAGAGAAATGACAGGTTGTAATAAGTAGGGTTATTATCATTTTAATATTTAATTATTTAAAAAATTGAGAGATAATAAATAAGTACGAAAAGTATTGGAAAGTAATGTTTTATTATCACTTCTTTACAAAAATTATATTCGACTACTAGTGCTTTACATTTTACTATAATAAGTAATGGAAAATCACACTTTACTACAAGAAAAATTGATGTGTAATATTTTACTATTAATAGTATAATGTAATTTTTGTTAAGATATAATATTAAAATGTAAAATTTTATAAGGATATAATAATAAAATTTTTTACGACTGTTTTTCGTTCCAGGAGTAATTCAGGAAAAACACACATCGGACAAACTTCAATCAACTGTGAATTTATTTGGTTTGTTTGGAACCAAATGCAGACTTAGCAAAAGATAGAATACACACAGATAAACAAATAATTTAATGTGGTTCGGCGTAATGGATCCAACCTACATTCACAGACATAATGGAAAAAGAAAGCTTTTATTATTGGATCGGGTCGGACCGACCTCTTTTGTTTTTCTAGCTCGGGATTCTTTCTCTCTATTACAAGATACAAGTGTTTGTGCATGAAATTAGTCAACCTATACCATGAATTCTCTATCTCCTTATATACTAAATCTAATTACACTGTTACACTATCTTTGTGACGTCAGCTACGTTGTTATGACATTATTACCTAGGATCTCTTCCCCAATTACCCTACGAATTATATCTCAGCCGCGTGACACAGCTATGACCTGCCACCTGAGACATATACTCTAATCCATTCAAATCTCATTAAATCTGTTGGGTTTTATAGGGAATTACCGGGTTAATGCAGCGGAAAGTGGAAAATCAGAATTTCCGATTTCAAAATTTTTCTTGGATCAATTAAATAAACTTATTTATTTAATTACCCAATATCTAAAATCTAAAATTTTAGCCCAAGAAATCAAATTTCTTATAATTATCGAATTGACCCCAAAGTTTGTATTTTATCCATTTTGGTCCTTAAATTGTCATATACATATTTAAGTGATTCCAAATCAATCCTAGAATGATTTATACATGTCCAACACATCAAAATAAAAATTGCAACAAAAATTCTAAATTTTTTGTAATTGTCGAAACAACCCAGCATTTTCCAAGATTTGCAATTTGATAATTTTTTATTCAAAACATGTCAAGATCAAATCCAATCAATCTCAGATTTAATATACATCATATTACATCACATATATGAAAAACCCCAAATTTGGAAAAGGATAAGAACCCTAATTTTATAATTTCTATAAATTGACAAATTACACCAAATTACCCAAATACAATACTTTAATTCAATCTTTATCACATCAAATAAGTCTCACCACCATGAAACAACTCAAGAACAATTATAAGTCATCAATGACCGGCTTAGCAACTCTAGAATGGCAACATCACCATCAAATGGCTAAAAGAAAGATAATGAACTAATTTCATGCTTTCTTTATTCATCAAACATGCAAGCATATTTCAAACAAGTTCCAACCAATTAAATTACATACATAAAGAGTAGAGAAAATTCTAAGCATCACATGTTGAAGCCTAGAAACATGAAAACAATTTCCCAGTTGAAGAAAGTTGAAAATTACTTACAAAATCCAAGTTTTTGCTTGATGTATTTTCTTTGTTCTTTAAGTTTTTCTCTCAACTCACTTTAAAATGTTTTTGGTAACTTCTTGTTGTGTTATCAAAAATGAAAACAAAACCCTTTTGTATTTCATGCCTTAGCCAAAACTAGGTAAGGAATATAAGGAATAATATCTATATATTTTTTAAATTTTTGTTTCAATTTAATTTAAATGGAAAGTATTAGTCAACTTATTTAATTAGATCATTACAACATTTAATGAAATAAAACAAGTGTCACTAATCAACCTTAGCCATTTAAAAGTTAAATCATTACTCAAAATATTTCTTATTTTAATTAATTTAATTATTTAATAATTAAATAATTAAATACTAATATCTTAAATATATGTATTATATTTACATTAAATATCTCAAATACATATATTAATGATATATGTCAAATATCATAATTTGACAATTAATTAATGTGTATTTAATAATATCAAATATTAAATACAAATATACATTAATTAGGAAATGACCATTAGGTCCTTTTGCATGTATTTTTCGTTTAACCGTTAAACGACTTATAAATAATCAGTATTATTCATAAAAGTTGCCCTAATGCTCTACGAGTATATTTCATTAGTGAGACTCTCTAGATTCAGGCATGTCCGTCACGAAATCAAATTTCGTGTCCATAATCTACCCACCCGTAAATTATGACGAACAAGAATAAACTCTTTGAACCATACAGGTCAAGGTCATTGCATACGTATAATCCATCCGTCACAGGTATCCGAATTATTCCAGAGATATAGATGTAAACGTCAAATCTTTATAGATATAATCACATCAACGTTTCTATTAGCAATCTCTTAATAACACTTAGAACTAATTTCCACAGTGTACTACGGGCCAATGGATTTAACAGATTACTAATTTCATATTGAATACCCATGCTCTATACACAGAACTGACCTATCATTTCTTGATACATACAAGATATCCTGAGCAACAGTCCACACCCAATGAACAGGCGGAGGTCTAATCTAAATAGATCGGTGACGTGACTGCCATATAAGTATGGATGATAACTCATATATCCATAATGGTATCTCAAGTCAAAGAATCACTATGCTCACTCAACCCGAGAAGATTCTTATTGACGTTGGTGTACCATCCATTAAGAATCTTCGGTGAGTCGTTCAGTGTTTATCCACTATAAATACCTACACGTCTATACGGGTCTCCAAGACTCATGATTCATTGAGAAACCATCGGAATCCAAGATTCCAATATACGACATGTACCAGTCTCAACGGGTTTACTTTACTGACCAAGTAGTGTAAACCTTGACCAGGAAATGTCTAAGAATGACAACGTCATGATACAACTCAATTTTAGTTGCGATGCTTTTGCAACAATATCATAACCAATCATTCTAAGGTCTGTTACGTCTTTACCATATAAAAGAGGATGTTATATAATAGAAACTGTTTATTTTTATTCATAATAAAATGTTACATTAGTATTTACTGGGAAATACATAATAAAATTGGCGCTCTGAGCACCAACCCTAACAAAATCATGTCATTTTTGGTAACTGCTGCACGTTATGCCACAGCGCCAGCCTATATCCACTCCTATGCGATAGCGTGTGTGTTCAATAAACTTGCAGCCCTCATCGGGTCAGCAAGTTGAGATGATCGACTGTGAATTGGAATGATCGACCTACCTCCTCGGGTCGGTGCTGAAACATTCACTCCCATTATCTTTCCTGAACATCCTTTCAAATCGGGTCGGTTATCAAGTGCAAAACTAACTCTGGCCTTCCTGTTGGGCCGGATGCTTATGTCTCTGGGCCTGGGTCCTTTGTTTAGAAAGTGAAAATCTCTTCAATATCCTTCTTCTTACTTTGGCTTTTCTCGGGTCATAAAATCACCATCAACAAAAATATAATTTAGTTTTACTTAAAAATTTTTAGTGGAGGTGTTCGAATTTTATTTATAGAATATTGACGTTTGAAAACCAGCGAGCATAAAAGTATACTCCATTATTGTAGGTGTAATACAAATATCAATCAATTTATTAGAGAGAGAATCATATCGATACGTTACTATCGAATAGAACATGACTTGAAACAATTTGATTTTTTT